>ML265615.1:0-50675 GCA_005239495.1 Nicotiana undulata
TGCTAACTTGTCAACTTCCACCAATTCCCATCACATAATGAGATAATAGTGGGACAACCATTTGACCACAAATCGATAACATGTTTTTCCTTTTTTTTTTCCATATTCCCCACAGAATCCTTCGAGCATTGCTAATAAAGATAACAAAACTTTAAATGCGGAAAGTAAGAACATAACAATCATGAAATAACGTAAACTACCAAAACCGGGGTGTCACAATCTCACAGACTAACTACTAGAATACTAAATACAAGTCTGGAATGAAAGTACAACANTAAAGGAAAGAAGCATCGGGATCCACGGACGCCAGTGTATACCTCGAAGCTCTAATGTGGACTGAAGGTATCTCCCTCAGAACGCTCCACGGGGTCCAGTAGCAGGGTCTGCACCTGCGAGAAGGGTCGCACCTGCGGTCACACCAGCTGCGGTGCACCAGCAGTGGTTTCTGCTGGTTTTTGGCCTCGCGCGGGGTCTAGGAGGCACCTGGGCCCACCCGAGTCCCCGTCCAAATATACCAATAAGTCCTAAATCACTAAGCAGACTCACTCGAACTTTCGGGACACGAAAAACAACAGCGGAACCCGAAATCAAACCCCAAAACTTATTTAAGCAAATCTTAAGAACTTTAAAATTCTAGAATTCACTTCAATACGTCGAACCGGCCTAAACTGCTCGGAATGACTTCAAACTTTGCAGATAAGTTATAAATGACACCACAGAACTATTCCCGGTCTCGAAATCTCATTCGGACCTTGAGAACATAACGTCACTTTCCAAGTCGCATTTCAAATTCTTTAAAACCTCAAACCTCATTTCTGATCTGAAACCACTCAATTCACGCCCGTTTTACCCCAAATTCCACAAATAAGACAAATAGTATATAATAAACTTGTTTCGGGCTCCGGAACCACAATACAGACCCGGTAACACGGTTTTCACATAATTATTCATTTTCAAAATCCTTTATTATTTTCCGAAAATAATTTTCTTTAAAAATTCATTTCTCGGGCTTGGGACCTTGGAATTCAATTCCGGGCATATGCCCAAGTTCCATATTTTCCTACGGACCCTCCGGGACCGTCGAATCACGGGTCCGGGTCCGTTTACCAGAAATGTTGACCAAAGTCAACTATATTCATTTATTAATTATCATACCATTCATTCTTTTATCAGTTTTTCACATATAAGCTTCCCGGCTACACGCCCAAGCTACGCACGCATATCGAGGTAAGGCTAACAGAGTCTCTCGGAGCCTCGGAACAAAAATATAACTTAAATTACATAAGATGACCTTTTGGGTCATCACAAACACTCTATCACTAAACCATTTTTCTTTAAACATGAATACATATGGACCGACAAGGCCTCTAACATACGGTACAAAATGAACCTATGCATACAAACTTCTAAGATTATTTGACATTAAATGGGATAGGGTACCGGCCTACCCATAAGTCTATAGCAAAACTCTGACACGATGACTCATAGACTTGGCTGCACTCTGAATGAGATGGAGTCTTACCAATCCTTTGCTTAATTCCAATCTCATCTACTATGAGGGCTCGTCAAACTGATTATCTATACATGCAGGCATGAATGCAGCGTCCCCAACAAAAAGACGTCAGTACGAATAATATATCGAGTATGTAAGGCAGAACTTAAATATAACAATAAGCCAACACTAATTAAAGACATACAAGAATAAACATGAATCTCTGAAGTGCCACCTTATTTTCATACTTATCAGACTTACATATATAATGCTTCTGTTTGAGACTATTTCTATTATCCAAATGTATGATACATGACTGCCCAATTGATCAGTGGTAACTTCCCGACCGACCGTAGCACGCTGGTAAATGTATGACTGCCCGACCGGCCATAGCACGCTGGTAAATGTATGACTGCCCGACCGGCCGTAGCACGCTGGTAAATGTATGACTGCACGACCGGCGGTAGCACGCTGGTAAATGTATGACTGCCCGACCGATCATAGCTCGGTTGTAAATGCGTGACTTCCCAACCGGCCGTAGCTCAGTGGTAAATATTTAACTGCCCAACCGGCCGTAGCTCGATAGTAAATGCATGACTGCGTGACTGATCAGTGTTAAATGCCAGACCGAGCGTAGCAAGGTGATAAATGCATGAAGATGCATGTACATGTATTGCTATATTATATACAATAACATCTTTATTAAATTCTAAATAGGTAACAAGATACATACTTAGACGTGATTGAATATCACTTTACGAGAATGAATAACATAGACATCCTTAATGGATCATGCCAAAAGAAAGAAGCATTAGCCTTAATATACCTGAACCGGTTCTCTGGACAATCTCGCTAACACAAGACAATTACGACAAAACACGTGATGGTTAAATCAGAGTAGGAAAAAATTTGTATGATATTCTAAGGTATAAGTGAAATAGTCCAGAAAGTCCACAAGTTCTTCCATTGGCCTTCCTATATCACTCTTGAAAAAGTAATAGCCATTTTACATGAAGCCAACGTGTACAAGAACTAACTGAGGACATTTTATAATCATCTTAGCCACATCATCAGGTGAAGAACCCCGCCCAAGAACGAACTCTACAGGTTTCAATGTAACATGTTCTTGAAGGCTAACAATTTGCGGCATCCTCCCAATTACACGAACAAACCCATCAATATCAATCTTGAGCTTCAACTTAAAGAAATACTGTTGAAATTCCACCCGTTGCTTAGCCACATAAGAATCTTACTTTAAATTGAAGGGAAAATCTCTTACAATTGTTAGTTCGTAAGAACTCTTGTTTAAGCTTCATCCAATCCTTGTAAAGATATACGAAGTGTCTAAGTTCATAATTATAGGCAACTATAAGCATGGAAAGAACAACGACATTTGATGAACCAAGTCACTGCATGGTTTTGAAGATTGACAAATCCCTACCCAGTTGAACCTGGTCCATCAGGGCAAACATTATCAAACAGACCCATTGGCACAAGAAGCGTGCATGCACAGGAGATAAACATGATCCGTGAAATATCTATGAACTAAGAGGTTGTCTCCTAAAGCTAAAAGGTTGAAAAGTGATAAGAAGAAAGAGTTCGAATTCAGCAAGGACAAAAAAAATTGAGGAAGTTGAGACGAACACAAACTCTTCCACCAAGGAAGAGTTACACTAGAATTGAACAACAACATCTCAACTACGGATTCTATAAATTGTTGAAGCATTACTGCTGAAGAGTTCATCGCACAAAGACAGAAGTGAAACAAGAACTGAAAGCAAAATTACCAAAGAAATTTTGCAAGCTGAATCCTTGTGCAATACAAAAGCTACTTGAACCAGCTAGAAGAACCAGTTCCATTGTTATCTTCTGAGTCTAGTTGGTTTGTAGTAGGTGATTAACTATTGTATCTTTCAGCTTTATTAGAAGGAATTGTAATAGGTACACATTGATCAAGTTAGAGTTAACTTGAAGTTTGCCGCAATTAGCTATAGGCTAGTTTGCCACAAAGGGATTAAAGTTAGTCCTTATGTTGACAAAAGATTTTATTTTGTAAATGTTGTTTGGCTCAGAGTTGTAGTGAAGAGTTTGGGAAAATCCTACTGGGAAGTAGGTCGTGGTTTTTTCACCCTTTGAGCTAGGTGTTTTCCACGTAAAATTGTAGTGTTCTTTAATTTCTGCAATTACTTTTCCGCACAGTAGAAGTTGGAACACCAAGACGAACCAAGTTCTTCTATAGAGACTGCACTCAAAAATTGGACACCACACAAATCACCCCCCCCCCCCCNCCACCACTCTTTAATGGCCAGTATTACTCTTGGTGGAAGAACATGATGAAGGACCACTTGATTGGAGAAGACTATGAGCTTTGGGAAATAATTATTGATGGTCCTCTAGCCACCATGAAGAAGACTGCTGAAGGAGTAGATGTACCAAAAGCTAGAGCTGACTGCACTGCTGAGGATCTGAAGAAATAGGATAAGAATGCTAAGGCCAAAAAGTGGCTAGTGTGTGGACTAGGTCCTGACGAGTATAACAGAATCCAAAGCTGCACCAATGCCAAAAAAATCTGGGATACCTTGCAAGTAGCCCATGAAGGAACACCTCAAGTGAAAAGATCAAAAGGTACTCTACAATACTCTCAGTATGAAAACTTTATTATGAAAGAAGGAGAGACAATCCAAGAGATGTACACGAGGTTCACAACTCTGACAAATGAACTCAAGTCTCTTGGTAGAGTCATTCTTGAAGGGGATGGGGTGGTGAAGATCCTGAAAAGGGTCTTGCCAATTTCCTGGGAAATCAAAATCACTGCTATCCAGGAATCCAAAAATATGGCAACCTCCAGATTGGACGAGCTTATTGGAAACCTTACTGCTTATGAACTCAGAAGACAGACAATGAAAATGGATGATCCAAAGAAGGAAAGGAGTCTAACATTGAGAATCACTGAGGGAGAAGATCTGGAGGAAGATGAGATGGCCATGATCACTAAGGAATTCAGAAACTTCTTCATAGGAAAAAGGGCATCTCAAGAGGTGGAAACTACAACAAAGCTAAAGCTCCAGAAAGGCCAGTCAATGAGGGATGATACAAGTGTGGAAAGACTGACCACCATATCAAGAATTGTCCTCAGTGGGAACTGGAATGGAAAAGAGAGAGATTTGAAAGAAGGAACAGGAAAAAGGAACTGGTCCAACCCAAGAAAACCACAATAAAGGCTATGGTTGCTGCTTGGGGGGAAAGCTCAGATGAAGAATCAAAAGATGGTGAGAATAAAGAACATGCGCTCATGGCAATTGGAGAATCCGATGAGGAATCATATGAAGAACCAGAGGTAAGTATCTCCCATATCAAAAACAAAATAAAGTTCCTATCTAAATAGAAACTCTCTGAGTTGCTACTGGATTTCATGGATGCTTATGAAGAAACAACCAAAGAGAAAGAGCAACTTTCTAAAGAATGTGCAATGCTAAAAGCAAAAATGCATGAACCTGGAAATCAGAGTAAGTGAATTTGAAAAGAAAAACATTGTCCTGATGAACCAGGTTCATCCTCTTGAAACTGAGATTCTAGAGATAAAATCTGAAAATTTAAAGTTAAAGCTAGGATCTAGTAAAAAGATTGTTGATCATTCTCATACCATGTTAGAAGAAAATATGGGAAAACTAAAAGATAATATGTATACCAAGGATGAACAAATAAAGACTCTTAAAGAAGAACTTGGTAAAGTCAAACATGAGTTAGATCCAACTTGTAAATGGAATAAATCCTCTGATGCCTTAACATGGCTTCAAGAAAACCATAGTAGCAACCGGAGAGGACTTGGATTTGGGAGTCAACTGCCCAAGTGGGATCCCAAAATCAAGTATCTCACTCTCCCTAAGAATAAAATCTGCACCCATTGTGGTAAGACTGGTCATTACAAAGTTGAATGTCTTGCAAAAGAGCAGGCCAATCGAAGAAATGAGAGTTTTGTTAAAAAGAAAAACTGGTTACCAAAATGGGCCAGAAAAAGCTTAATTCATCCTTCCACGCATAGAAAAGGACCCAAACTAGTTTGGGTTCTTAAAACTAACCCCTGATTTCTTTTTGTAGGTTCAAGTTAGAGGAAGCAGCCAACTTTGGTACTTGGATAGTGGCTGCTCAAAACATATGACAGGAAATAAGGAACAATTCCTTTCACTTGAAAACCCTAAAGGAGGAAATGTCTCCTTTAGAAATGGAAAGAAAGGTGAAATTATAGGAGTTGGTAAGGTAGGTAAGGATGACACACGTTCCATTGAACATGTGTACTTGATAGATGGCTTAAAATATAGCCTGATTAGTGTATCACAATTGTGTGACAAAGGTAACTTGGTTGCTTTCACTTCCACAAAATGATTTGTGATAAACCTGATTACTGACAATATTGTTTTGTAGGGAAAAAGAATGAATAACATCTATGTCATAGACCTTTACACACTGTCTGAAAATGAACTCACTTGCTTAAGTGTGTTGGACAGTGATACCCTCGTTTGGCACAAAAAACTTGGTCACACGAGTCTGAATCAACTTAACAAATTAGTCTCTAATGACTTAGTGGTAGGGCTTCCTAACATTAAGTTCAAGGAAGACAAAGTTTGTGAGGCATGTGCAAGGGGGAAATAGGTAAGATCCTCATTCAAAAGCAAGAAAATGGCCAGTACCACCAGGACGTTGGAACTGGTTCATATGAACTTATGTGGTCCTACGAGAACTCTGAGCAGAGGTGGTAAGAAATATGTAATGGCGCTAGTTGATGATTATTCAAGGTTCACTTGGACCTTATTTCTGCCATCTAAAGACGAAGCATTTGATATGTTCACTTCGTTTGTTAGAAAAACTCAAAAATAGTTGGGAAATCAACTAGCATCAATAAGATCTTATCATGGTACTGAATTTGAGAATGCAAAGTTTGTTGAGGTTTGTGATGAACATGATATCAATCATAACTTTTCTGCTCCTAGAACCCCACAACAAAATGGGGTTGTTGAAAGAAAGAACAGAACTCTTGAAGACATGGCCAGAACCATGCTTCTTTCTAGCAAACTACCTCACAGCTTCTGGGCAGAAGCAATAAACACTGCATGCTACATAATAAATAGATGCATGACCAGGCCACTGGTATAGAAAACTCCTTATGAATTACTAAAAGGGACAAAGCCCAACATATCCCACCTTAGGTCTTTTGGATGCAAGTGCTTTGTGCACAACAATGGAAAAGATTCCCTAGGTAAATTTTATCCCAGAAGTGACGAGGGAGTATTCTTGGGATATTCATCACAAAGCGAAGCTTATAAAGTTTATAATAAAAGAACTATGTGAGTAGAGGAGAGTGTGCATGTTGTTTTTATGAAACTAACACTCTTTCTGAGAGACATGAACCAGAAGATGAGGAGCTTGGACTGGTCATAAGCATTGAACAAATTGAAGCAATTATGGAAGATGGAGTAGGTGATGGACCAGGTCCAACTACCTCGAGCAACATGACAGGGGTAACTCAACATCAAAGTACTCTGGACCTTGGCCGTGATCCTATTCCACAACAACAAGACATCATGGGATCATCAAGAAGTGAACAATTGGTGCTCAAACCACACAGATATCAGAGTTCTCACCCTCTTGAGAACATCATAACAGATTTGACATCCGAAATCAAAACAAGATCATCCTTGAAAAATCTGTGAGCGTTTGATGCCTTTCTATCCTTGATTGAACCAATGAACAAGCCTTACACGATGCTGACTCGGTAAATGCCATGCATCAAGATCTTAATCAATTTGAAAGAAGTCAAGTATGGCACTTGGTACCCAGACCACTGGACAGATTATTAATTGGCACCAAGTGGGTCTTCAAGAACAAATTCGATGAGGATGGAACTGTTACAAGAAACAAGGCCAGACTGGTTGTCCAAGGATATAGTCAAGAAGAGGGAATTGACTATAATGAGCCCTTTTCTTCTGTGGCAAGATTGGAGGCAATCAGACTTCTTATAGCATTTGTTGCACACATGGAATTCACTCTCAATCATATGGATGTAAAGAGTGCTTTCCTCAATGGTTATCTAAAGGAAGAAGTATTTGTAAAACAACCTTCAGTTTTTGAAAGCAAGGAGACACCTGACCATGTATACAAACTTGACAAGGCTTTGTATGGACTCAAACAAGCACCAAGAGTATGGTATGAGCGACTATCAAAAATCATGCTAGAACATGGATACAAACGAGGTAAAATTGACAGTACCTTATTCTTAAAGGAAAAAGGTAAGGATCTCCTGGTTGTGCAAATATATGTGGATGATATCATATTTGGGGCGACCTCTGAAAAATTAAGTAAGGAATTTGCTAAACTTATGGGGATTGAGTTTGAGATGAGTAAATGGGTGAGCTAAACTTTTTCTTAGGCTTTCAAATCAAGAAAAACTCAAATGGAACAATGATCCATTAACTAAAATATGTGAAGGAATTGCTCAAAAAATTTAAAATGGAAGACTCAAAAGAAAGTGACACCCCCATAGCCACAACTACAAAATTAGATGTGGATGAACCTGGTTTGTCCGTTGATCAGAAGCTATACAAAGGGATGATTGGGTCTTTATTATATCTCACTGCCAGTATACCTGATATTGTGTTCAATGTAGGACTGTGTGCTAGTTTTCATGCAAATCCAAAGGAGTCCCATCTAACTACAGTGAAGAGAATTCTGAGATATCTGAAAGGCACTACTGATTTATGCCTTTGGTATCCTAAAGGTAGTAATTTAGACCTTGTAGGATATGATGATGCATATTATGCAGGTTTCCTGGTTGACAGGAAAAGTACTTCAGGCATGGCTCACTTTTTGGGCTCTCGCCTTGTGTCTTGGGCCACCAAGAAACAAAATTCAGTAGCCTTGTCTACTGCTGAGGCTGAATATGTGGCTGCAGCCTCATGATGTACTCGGTTCCTATGGATCAAGCAACAACTCATGTACTTTGGTATAGAGGTTGGATGCGTTCCTATTTTCTGTGACAACACTAGTGCAATTAGTATGACAAAGAACCCAATTCATCATAAAAGAACTAACCACATAGATGTTAGACACCATTTCCTAAGGGATAACTATGAAAAAGGAGTGATCTCAATTGAATTTTTCGCTACTGACAAGCAAATTGCAGACATCTTTACTAAAACACTAAGTAGGGAGCATTTTGAGAGAAACTGGCTTGAATTATGCATGATTAAGATCACCTAATTGAAAATAAAAATGAAAAATTGAAAAAACAAATTGGCTAGAAACACCAAAATAGATAATTAACATGACTAATCATTGCTCAGTATCATGACTTTACTACCAAAGTCTCTTGCCATGTAGTACTATGATTCCCTGGTTGCTAATGATATTTTCCTATCTTTGAAAATTGAGGCATATTAAAGACTATAACACGATGAACCTAATTCATCGCTGCTAGTTCATCTGACTGACAAGGTACGTGCTCATCTCCATACACTTCTTGAATTAATTATAGTCACACATCAGCAGGACTCTATCAATATTTGGTTCATTTCCCATTCTCTATACTTATCATAAAATGAACCAGTTTCAAGAAGTCTCATCGTATCTTATTTAGCCTAAATTTAGGGATTCATAACCGTCTAATCAATGACACTCCTACAGCGATTAGACTCCCACTTGACTAATACATCTGCCCGTTGTACAACTAATAACCACATCTTTAAAAGGAAATCATTACCTCCCCTCTTCAAAAGTATAACCTTCGAACCTAGTTATTCATTCCTCTCAAACCAAAACTGATCAACTTTCTTCTCTTCCAAATTCTTCATAAAAATGTCTTCACCACCTGCTGTTTCATCTGCCTTCTCCAACCATGATTATGAGGACGGTGATTCTAGTTCTAATTCTCCATCAGTATACAGTTCACATTCTCCAGCCAGACATTCAACCCCTCAAAACCCTCCAGTTCTTGAACCTACTCCTGAACCTACACCTAACCCTACTTCAGCCCCCAGGGCACGTAGAGTGAAAGTTTTGGTCAAGAAATCAGTTGCTTCTTGTTCTCGTGCCAAATTCTTGAAAGAAATACTTCAAGCTAACAAGGTCCATGATTCTGAATCCTCCTGTGAATCCTTCAAATCCGCTAATGAGGATGAAGCACCAGGTGTTCATCTGACACTGAACAGGGAAATCTTGAAGTTGGGTCTGCAACTGGTATGGCTGAGAACAAATTTGTTTTGGTTGGGTCGATGGTGGATGTAGAGGTGTCGGATAGGCAGAGAAAACTTGGTAAAAATATAAACCTTGAGAGAGATGGAGAATGGAGCTCAGTAAGAGGATCTGGGAAGGACGGTGACACTCTGACTATTTGTGGCCCCGCTCTTGTGATTGATGAAGAAAGAGTCACAACTTTAGGGGAAAGCATTTCTGGGGAAGCAGCAGCAGGTCTGGAGAGCCTACAACAATTAGTAGATGAACTTGGTTCATCTATTGAGGAGACGCTGGCTAAAATTCTGATGAAGTTGGGGGAGTCTTATAATCCCAAAAAGAAAAGAACTCCTAAGTCCAAGAAGGCTACTACCCCAGTTCCACCAAAGAAGAGGAAAGCTTCATAATCCGTTGATGCTCCTACCCCATAGATTCGAGCTACAAGAAGTGCTGCCAGGCAATGAGAAGAAGAATTGGAAAGAGCTCTGAGAGAGAGCAAAAAGAAGAAGGTTACCAAGGGAAAGGCAAAAGTGGGAGAGCCTATTAAGGCAGTTACTATTGATGCGCATGGACCTGGTCCATCATGAGGAGCAGCCTGCTCCAGTTGTGGTTGAGACATCTAAACCCAAGAAAGCTAAGGCTTCTTCCAAGAAGTCAGCATATGTGTCTACCACACCCTCTACCATTGCAAAGAGGACCAGGTCTAAGTCAACAAAAGTCAAGATTACTGATGATGATGAATGGAGTGGAGGAGAGGAGGAAGAGTCTGGTGAAGGGACATACAAACTCACCATGATGAATGGAGTGGAGGAACAAAGGCACATTGCCAGCTACATGGACCTCACGCTTATGGAATGCTTGTACGGGGGTAAGCAGATCAATTGTCCTGCTTTATTCATCCATCTCTTGGATAGAGTTGTGAATGGAGCCAAGGAACACGTTATACCTTATGGATTTATTCTGACTGATGTGCTTGCCCACTTCAAGGTTCATGTGAAGAAAGCTGAGATGGCTACTGCTAAGAACACTTTTTTTGGGAAGAATACACTGCTAACATGTGACTACATTGTAAACATTCCTGAGGATGAGCCTGGTTCATCTAGGAAAATGCCTGTTAATAGCAAGGTCAGGTCACTTGTGCGGGAAGGTGAGATAAAGGATGCGGAGATCCTTCGATTGAAATCTCGCCTTATTGAGGTTGAAGTTGAGCGGGATGCTCTCAGACCTGAATTAGCCAAAGAGAAGGAGAAGAATTAGGGTGTTCTTAAAAAAATGCTCTCACTTCTTCAGGACAAGACACAACCTCATCTGCCCCTTCCCATCCTTAGGAATCCAGTGCCACCAAAACCCCTTCAATGTCTAGTTTGGGATTTTATCTTGTTATGTTTTTTTGTTGTTCTGCTCATGGTTGCGACTGTTTTTAATTCATCTTGTTTATGGTGGTGTATCTATGATCTAATCAATGAATTTGCTTTTTGGTTATTGATTTTGTCTTAGTTTCTGAAATAACTTACATTTCATTGGTTTCTTTTGATGATTAACCATGCTTTGCACCTGCAGTTGCCTAAATGGCCAAGAGTAATTGTAAATAACTCTGGTAAGTTTATCATTTTGCAACTTTTCGATGATGCTAAAGATATTTGTGATATTTTATAACCTAATGAACCTGGTCTCTCTATGATAAATGCTTAAAAACTTTATAAAGTATCTACGTTGGATTGAAGTATGTACAGGGTTGAGCACAGAGTTTGTCATCATCAAAAAGGGGAAATCAGTTGAACCAAGTCACTGCATGGTTTTGAAGATTGACAAATGCCTACCCAGTTGAACCAGGTCCATCACGGCAAAAATTATCAAACATACCCATTGGCACAAGAAGCGTGCATGCATAAGAGATAAACATGATCTGTGAAATATCTATGAACTAAGAGGGTTTCTCCTAAAGCAAAAAGGTTGCAAATTGATAAGAAGAAAGAGTTCGAATTCAGCAAGGACATAAACAATTGAGGAAGTTGAGATGAACACAAACTCTTCCAACAAGGAAGAGTTGCACTAGAACTGAACAACAACATCTCAACTACGGATTCTATAAATTGTTGAAGCATTCCTACTGAAGAGTTCATCGCACAAAGAAAGAAGTGAAACAATAACTGAAAGAAAAATTACCACAACAATTTTGCAAGCAGAATCCCTGTGCGCCACAAAAGCTACTTGAACCAGGTAGAAGAACCAGTTCCATCTATTATCTTTTGAGTCTAGTTGGTTTGTAGTAGGTGATTAACTATTGTATCTTACAACTTTATTAGAAGCAATTGTAATAGGTACACCTTGATCAAGTTAGAGTTAACTTGAAGTTTGTCGCAATTAGCTAGAGGCTAGTTTGTCACAAAGGGATTAGAGTTAACCCTTAGATTTACAAAATAGTTTATTTCGTAAATGTTGTTTGGCTCAGAGTTGTAGGGAAGAGTTTGGGAAAATCCAACTGGAAGTAGGTCGTGATTTTTTCACCCATTAAGCCAGGTGTTTTTCACGTAAACTTATTGTGTTCTTTAATTTCTACAATTACTTTTCTGCAAATAGTAGAAGTTGGAACACCAAGAAGAATCATGTTCTTCTATAGAGACTGCACTCGAAAATTGGACACCACACAAATCACCCCCCTCTTGTGTGGTATTGACTTATAAAGCATCAGAAGGCGACCCAAACAACTTTCCCACCATCATAGAACAAAGCTATGCAGACACATCGAACATGGTAGGAAAATATTACATTTCTAACACCTCAAATTGCTAATTCAGAACAGCTCAAAAATTAACTAGTTTGATTATAATATAATAACAATTAACATTTATATCCACATGCATATAATCCCTTTCCACACTGTTGCGGCCAAACTCACACGCAAGTATACGCGGTCGTCAAGTAATAAAGTGACGAAAAGTCGGATGTCGAACCCACGAGGACTTGTGATTAACTATTAACTAAATTAAACCCAAACAATTAATCTATTCAAGTGAATCCTAAAGTATGAATATTGAACTAAAATTAATCTAGAATAGTAAACTATGAAATTAAAAAAATAAGTTGGCAAAATTAGACATGAATTCAATAAGAGCCGATATTCTAGAGCTATGGGTTAGCTAACAATCCCGTTGAGTTTTCCACTTAAATCGTCTAATTAATTTATCTGGTTTATTGGTTAACAGGGTTAATATTTCTCATAAGAATCTGTCGAGTTCTTACTCGCCTATTCAAGCTAACTTAATGCCTATATGTCTATGGAACCAAGACTAACAAGAACGCTTTTATAATTCCTGTAAATCAACCAAGCAGGGCAATTAGGTATATGTCTATCCTAACCGCAAATATGTTCCCCGATGCCCAGGTTCAAGAACTTGCTCAACTCAATCTTATATGCAATCTACAATTCCCTCTCCCGAGTTCAATTCTAGATTCGTAGGTAGTATTCAATTGGTGATCAAGCAATCAAATAATTAAGCGCAAGATTGAATAAATAAATCAATATGATAAAATAATAAGAACAATTCAAGCTTCAAACTACAACGTTCATGTAGCACCCAAAACTCTAGAACTAATAAACTATGAAATTAAAGGAAGAGAAGAGAAGAAAAACTAGGTAGAAGCCTCCTCCAAGCGTGATGTGTGTTCCTCCACGTGAATTCTCCTTCAAAAATATGTTAGATCTCTAAAAATAACATTCTCCCATGTATATATACCAAGTAGGGTTGGGCCAAAATAATTATACCTTCTCCCACACGAAAAAGGACTTTGTTTGACGCTTGGACGCGGCGCGAGCGCGGCCAAACATGCTCTCAGATTCTGCCGCGTTCAGTTCCATGGTCGAGGCTTCGACCGCGTTTTTCACCCTGTTGCGTTCTGATTTGGAAATAACGTAAGACATAAAAGTTGTATCCCTTTGATATAGCTTTCCAACCATATATTATATAGCCCAAATGGAGTTCGGATCAGAAAGTTATGTCCATTTTACTAGACAGTGCACAATATGCCTCATCGAGTCTTCGTTTGTTCTCAACTATCAAATTTGACCCCCGAACACGATCCCGGGTTAATTCCTTGAGCTTCTAATCAGACTTCAAAGCTTCAAAGCACTTAAATTCATTTCATAATATCTATATATCTTGGAAGCACACCTACAAGGCATAAAACACACATTTAGTGAAAAACACTAGCGATTAAAGCTCAAACTCAATTAAAGTGCGGTAAACTCTAGTGTAATAAGCGACTAAAATACGTAATTATAGCCTATCATCAACACCCCACACTTAAACCACTGCTCGTCCTCGAGCAATCAAACTACACTTTATATAGACACGACCTTTTTAAGCAATTATCCTAACTTATCACACCAAGAATATTTAAAATAGACTAAGCACAAAAGCGTAACATCTTCACCTCAAGATTTGACTCACAACTACCACACATTATTCACAGCTCACCCACTTACTCTAACATAGAGTTCACTGACATTACCTTTCCTTCATGGATCAAGTGCCCTCACACAACAAAGAGAGTAGTTCCACCTAATAAAATTTAAGAACACATAGGAATTTAAGATAGAAAGAATTCACTCACTCTCAGAAATAACATTCATGTTCCACAAAAGATGCACCATAGGCTTACCCGTAGTGTACTACTATACTTATCGAGCTCATTCAGTCTAGGATCAAGTAGGACTTTATTTGGTTGTAATGTAGGCTGGGGGACGGGTATGATATATTTAGATATAAGAGTGACTACACCTCCCTAAGCACTTTAATACATATACTTTAACATTCAAACCCGATACTTATGTCAAACCAAACTCCACCTTCACATCAATATTATTACCCAATACTTCTTTAAGCACAATTACATCAAAAGTCACCACTTATCAATTAATTTTTTTTTCACAACAATTCAACTATTTTTTCCTCCTTTTTTTTCCAGGTGACTCTAACTTTTTTCCAAACAGTGCACCTTTCTCCTTATTCCATTAGTTCCACCCAAAATCCAAACCAACCACCCCACACTTTAACTTTTACACAATTCATAATACTTCAAGTGCTCATGAGAGGTTAAAAGGTTCAAATAGATAGTTCATGCAAACAATTGGGTAAGGCTTGTAATGTGGTTGCCAAAGAAACATGATTATAGGCTCAAAGGGGTTAACTACGATACATAACAATTAGGCGGATAAAATACACATATCTGGCTCAACAAAGAAACGCCTATATCACTTCCAAGACTGAGAAAAACATTTATTTTGCTTTGCAAACACACAGGGCAAGTTCTAGACATCAAATGCAATGCACAGAATAACACACAAACCTCACACACACATGGCACTTAACTCACTCAGGATTGGATTCATCACGACACTCTAGTCAAAGTAGTTAAGCAAATTTAAAATCATACAATTTAAGGTACTTATACAAGAGTCAAAAATTGAGCCTAAGCGTCACAACCAAAGTACTCACTATTCTCCAAGCATAACAAAGTCAAGAGATATTGCTTCAATTCAAAACACAACAGAATGGATCCTCTTCCTAAAAAAACTAACTACACCCGGTTCAAACAAAATCCTTTAAAAAGAACCGTGGTCAAAAGACAAACCAAGGGGGAATTATTACACTACCTAAAAAGAAAATTTAAAATCTTTTTGGTCTTTTCTTTAGACTACTTCCCTCAAGAAGACTGTCTATGTGGTCCGTCATCGGGAAAAGTCTAATTTTATAAATAAAAAATTATTCAATTAACCAAACACAACTAAAATAGCCTAGAAAGTCACTCCGATAATTAAATGAAACAAACACAACTTGAATAGCCTAGAAAGTCACTCAGACAATCTCCTCACCTCACACTTAAAATTGTGCAATGTCCTCATGCACACTGTAAATACAAGAAGGTAAAAGAGACTCCCTGGTAGGCCAAAGGTCGATGAATCAGCAGCTCACTGGATACTAAGACTTCTCCCAGGTATGATTCTTTGTGTGGGTACCTCACACTCAGTTTCAACCACCTGCGCATTTTTGCATATGCCTATGACTTTGCTTCCTATGCTCATAATCCTACAAAACGAAAATAAATACTATAAAATAATTAAAAAATTAAATAAAATAAAAGAAAGCAGTAAAGCTGGGTTGCCTCCCAACAAGCGCCTGATTTAACGTCGCAGCACGACTTGAACAACTTCTTGAACTTATGAATTGTACCCCTAACAGGGCATCCTGTCTGTGGCTATGCTCCTTTGGTGGGGCTACAAAGATAACCAGGCCAAGTAATAGATTTTTCACTTTGCACTTCTCGACTTTTAGATGAGGAATGTAATTTTTGCTTTTTGGCATAACAAATTCAAGAATATAGACACTCTCATACTCACCCCTTGACTCCCTCATAGGCTCAGATGCCTCGATTACTATCTTACTATCTAAACACAATGTGGAAAAATGATTGGAATGAGGTCTAATGTGCCCTAACTCATGAATTTTACTACTTTTTGCATCCCAATATTTACATACACACAAGTCTCTCAAAGTAATGTTATCTACTCCCTCATATGACTCTTTATCACTCTTCTCAATATTGGGATCTTCAAGAAAAACATGGTCTAGTGATTGGTATTCTTGTTTTAGCTCCTCAATTTGGTCTAGGAGATTTTTTCCAGCTTCACACAACTCATTATTAAATTGTTGGGCGTTACATGCATCAACCTTTGCACTCAAATTTGCATCTAAGTTATGTACATCCAATCCAAAATTATTACTTTTATGTGCAAGTTCATCTCTCTCCTTAGACCAATCATTCACAAACTTTGTTAGAAGATAATGTCGTTTCTCGTATTCTCTTAATCGTGAATATTCTTTCCAATACAAACCCTTACTCCCATATTCAAGTTCAGACCTCCCAGAGTTCAGGTTATGACAAGCCCAAAAAGACAGGCCATAAAAGTCTTCCGTCAACCAAGCGTCTTCATCAATAACCTTACCTCCGGATAGTTCATCCCCATATGTCATGTTGAGAGAACTAGAAACACACTAAGAGAAAGATCAAAATTGTTAGAAAAATAAAAATATTTACAAAAACAAAATTCAAGACTTGTAAAGATAAAAGTAAAAGTCTAATATAGAAAAATAGTTAATTTCTAAGTCCCAAGCAACGGCGCCAAAAACTTGTTGCGGCCAAACGCACACGCAAGTATACGCGGTCGTCAAGTAGTAAAGTGACTAAAAGTCGAATGTCGTACCCACGAGGACTTGTGATTAACTATTAACTAAATTAAACCCAAACAATTAATCTATTCAAGCGAATCCTAAAGTATGAATATTGAACAAAAATTAATCTAGAATAGTAAACTATGAAATAAAAGAAACAAGTTGGCGAAATTATACACGAATTCAATAAGAGCCGATATTCTAGAGCTATGGGTTAGCTAACAATCCCGTTGAGTTTTCCACTTAAATCGTCTAATTAATTTATCTGGTTTATTGGTTGACAGGGTTAATATTGCTCATAAGAATCTGTCGAGTTCTTACTCGCCTATTTAAGCTAACTTAATGTCTATATGTCTATGGAACCAAGATTAACAAGAACGCATTTATAATTCCTGTAAATCAACCAAGTAGGGCAATTAGGTATATGTCTATCCTAACCGCGAATCCGTTCCCCGATGCCCAGGTTCAAGAACTTGCTCAACTCAATCTTATATGCAATCTAGAATTCCCTCTCCCGAGTTCAATCCTAGATTCGTAGGTAGTATTCAATTGGTGATCAAGCAATCAAATAATTAAGCACAAGATTGAATAAATCAACCAATATGATAAAATAATAAGAACAATTCAAGCTTCAAACTACAACGTTCATGTAGCACCCAAAACTCTAGAACTAATAAACTATGAAATTAAAGGAAGAGAAGAGAAGAAAAACTAGGGAGAAGCCTCCTCCAAGCGTGATGTGTGTTCCTCCACGTGAATTCTCCTTCAAAAATATGTTAGATCTCTAAAAATAACGTTCTCCCATGTATATATACCAAGTAGGGTTGGGACCAAACAATTATACCTTCTCCCACATGACAAAGGACTTTTTTTGACGCCTGGACGCGACGCGGGCGCGGCAAAACGCGGCGCGAGCCCGGCCAAACATGCTCTCAGATTCTGCCGCATTCAGTTCCGTGGTCGCGGTTTCTACCGCAGTTTTCACCCTGTTCCGTTCAGAATTGGAAACAACGTAAGACATGAAGGTTGTATCTTTTTGAATTAGTTTTCCAACCATATATTATATAGCGCAAATAGAGTTCGGAGCAGAAAGTTATGTCCATTATACTAGACAGTGCACAATATGTCTCATCGATTCTTCGTTTGTTCTAAACTATCAACTTTGACCCCCGAACACGATCCCCGCTTAACTCCTTGAGATTTTACTCAGACTTCAAAGCTTCAAATCACTTAAATTCATTCCATAACATCTATATAGCTCAAAATCACACCTACAAGGCATAAAACACACAATTAGTGCAAAACACTAGCGATTAAAGCTCAAACTCAATTAAAGTGCAGAAAACTCGAGTGTAATAAGCGACTAAAATACATAATTATAGCCTATCATCAATACCCCACACTTAAATCATTGCTCGTCCTCGAGCAATCAAACTACACTTTATATCGACACGACCTTTTTAAGCAATTCTCCTAACTCATCACACCAAGAATATTTAAAACAGACTAAGCACAAAAGAGTAACATTTTCACCTCAAGATTTGACTCACAAGTAGCACACATTATTCACAGCTCACCCACTTACTCTAACATAGATTTCACTAACATTACCTTTCCTTCATGGATCAAGTGCCCTCACACAACAAAAGAGAGTAGTTCCACACAATAAAATTTAAGAACACATAGGAATTTAAGATAGAAAGAATTCACTCACTCTCACAAATAACATTCATGTGCCACAAAAGATGCACCATAAGCTTGCCCGTAGTGTACTACTCTACTAATCGAGCTCATTCAGTCTAGGATCAAGTAGGACTTTATTTGGTTGTAATGTAGGCTGCGGGACGAGTATGATATATTTAGATATAAGAGTGACTACACCTCCCTAAGAACTTTAGTACATATACTTTAACATTCAAACCCCATACTTATGTCAAACCAAACTCCACCTTCACATCAATATTATTACCCCATACTTCTTTAAGCACAATTACATCAAAAGTCACCACTTATCAATTTATTTATTTTTTCACAGCAATTCAACTATTTTTTCCTCCTTTTTTTTTCTAGGTGACTCTTAGTTTTTTCAAAACAGTGCACCTTTCTCCTTATTCCATTAGTTCCACTCAAAAGCCAAACCAACCACCCCACACTTTATCTTTTACACAATTCATAATACTTCAAGTGCTCATGAGAGGTTAAAAGGTTCAAATAGATAGTTCATTCAAACAATTAGGTAAGGCTTGTAATGTGGTTTCCAAAGAAACATGATTACAGGCTCAAAGGGGTTAACTACGATACATAACAATTAGGCGGATAAAATACACATATCTGGCTCAACAAAGAAACGCCTATATCACTTCCAAGACTGAGCAAAACTACTATTTCGCTTTGCAAACACACAGGGCAAGTTCTCGACATCAAATGCAATGCACAGAATAACAAACAAAACTCACACACACATGGCACTTAACTCACTAAGGATTGGATTCATCAAGACACTCTAGTCAAAGTAGTTAAGAAAATTTAAAATCATACAATTTAAGGTATTTATACAAGAGTCAAAAATTGAGCCTAAGCGTCACAACCAAAGTACTCACTATTCTCCAGGCATAACAAAGTCAAGAGATATTGCTTCAATTCAAAACACAACACAATGGCTCCTCTTCCAAAAAAAAAACTAACTACACCCGGTTCAAACAAAATCCTTGAAAAAGAACCGTGGTCAAAAGAAAAACCATGGGGGAACTATTACACTACCTAAAAAGAAAATTAAAAATATTTTTGGTCTTTTCTTTAGACTACTTCCCTCAAGAAGACAGTCTAAGTGGTCCGTCATCAGGAAAAGTCTAATTTTAACAAAAAAAACATTATTCAATTACACAAACACAACTAAAATAGCCTAGAAAGTCACTCAGACAATTCAATTAAATAAACAGAACTAAAATAGCCTAGAAAGTCACTCAGACAATCTCCTCACCCCACACTTAAAATTGTGCAATGTCCTCATGCACACTGTAAATAACAAGAAGGTAAAAGAGACTACCTGATAGGCCAAAGGCTGATGAATCAGCAGCTCACGGGATACTCAGACTTCTCCCAGGTATTATTCTTTGTGTGGGTACCTCACACTCAGTTTCAACCACCTGCTCATTTTTTCACAAGCCTATGACTTTGCTTCATATGCTCCTAATCCTACAAAACGAAAATAAATACTACAAAATAATAAAAAAAATTAAACAAAAATAAAAGAAAGCAGTAAAGCTGGGTTGCCTCCAAACAAGCACCTGATTTGACGTCGCGGCACGACTTGAACAACTTTTTGCCTCCACCTTGAACTTATGAATTGTGCCCCTAACAGGGCATCCAGTCTTTGGCTATGCTCCTTTGGTGGGGATAAAAAGATAACCAGGCCAAGTAATAGATTTTTCACTTTGCACTTCTCGGCTTTTAGATGAGGAATGTAATTTTTTCTTTTTGGCACAACAAATTCAAGAATATAGACACTCTCATACTCACCCTTTGACTCCCTAATAGGCTCAGATGCCTCGATTACTATCTTACTATCTAAACACAATGTGGAAAAATGATTAGAATGAGGTCTAATGTGCCCTAACTCATGAATTTTACTACTATTTGCATCCCCATATTTACATACACACAAGTCTCTCAAAGTAATGTTATCTACTCCCTCATATGACTCTATCTCACTCTTCTCAATATTGATATCCTCAAGAAAAACATGGTCTAGTGATTGGTATTCTTGTTTTAGCTCCTCAATTTGGTCTAGTTGATTTTTTTCAACTTCACACAACTCATTATTAAATTGTTGGGCGTTACACACATCAACGTTTGCACTCAAATTTGCTTCTAAGTTATGTACAGCCAAGCTAAAATTATTAATTTTATGTGCAAGTTCATCTCTCTCCTTAGACCAATCATTCACCAACTTTGTTAGAAGATAACGTCCTTTCTCGTATTCTCTTAATCGTGAATATTCTTTCCAATACCAACCCTTACTCCCATATTCAAGTTCAGGACTCCTAGAATTCAGGTTATGACAAGCCCAAAAAGACAGGCCATAAAAGTCTTCTGTCAACCAAGCGTCTTCCTCAATAACCTTACCTCCGGATATTTCATCCCCATATGTCATGTTGAGAGAACTAGAAACACACTAAGAGAAAGATCAAAATTGTTAGAAAAATAAAAATATTTACAAAAACAAAATTCAAGACTTGTAAAGATAAAAGTAAAAGTCTAATATATAAAAATAGTTAATTTCTAAGTCCCCAGCAACGGCGCCAAAAACTTGTTGCGGCCAAACACAGACGCAAGTATACGCGGTCGTCAAGTAATAAAATGACTAAAAGTCGGATGTCGAACCCACGAGGACTTGTGATTAATTATTAACTAAATTAAACCCAAGAAATTAATCTATTCAAGCGAATCCTAAAGTATGAATATTGAACTAAAATTAATCTAGAATAGTAAACTATGAAATTAAAGAAACAAGTTGGCGAAATTAGACACGAATTCAATAAGAGCCGATATTCTAGAGCTATGGGTTAGCTAACAATCCCGTTGAGTTTTTCACTTAAATCGTCTAATTAATTTATCTGGTTTATTGGTTGATAGGGTTAATATTGCTCATAAGAATCTGTCGAGTTCTTACTCACCTATTCAAGTTAACTTAATGCGTACATGTCTATGGAACCAAGATTAACAAGAACGCATTTATAATTCCTGTAAATCAACCAAGCAGGGCAATTAGGTATATGTCTATCCTAACCGCGAATCCGTTCCCCGATGCCCAGGTTCAAGAACTTTCTCAACTCAATCTTATATGCAATCTAGAATTCCCTCTCCCGAGTTCAATCCTAGATTCGTAGGTAGTATTTAATTGGTGATCAAGCAATCAAATAATTAAGCGCAAGATTGAATAAATAAACCAATATGATAAAATAATAAGAAAAATTCAAGCTTCAAATTACAACGTTCATGTAGCACCCAAAACTCTAGAACTAACAAACTATGAAATTAAAGGAAGAGAAGAGAAGAAAAACTAGGGAGAAGCCTCCTCAAAGCGTGATGTGTGTTCCTCCACGTGAATTCTCCTTCAAAAATATGTTAGATCTCTAAAAATAACGTTCTCCCATGTATATATACCAAGTAGGGTTGGGACCAAACAATTATACCTTCTTCCACACGAAAAATGACTTTTTTTGAAGCCTGGACGCGGCGTGGTCGCGGCCAAACATGCTCTCAGATTCTGCTGCGTTCAGTTCCGCGGTCGCGGTTTCGACCGCGTTTCTCACCCTGTTCTGTTCAGAATTGGAAAAAATGTAAAACGTGAAGATTGTATCCCTTTGAATTAGCTTTCTAATCATATATTATATAGCCCAAATGGAGTTCGGAAAAGATCGGTATGTCCATTGTACTAGACAGTGCGTAATATGCCTCATCGAGTCTTCGTTTGTTCTCAACTATCAAATTTGACCCCCGAACACGATCCCAGATTAATTCCTTGAGCTTTTACTCAGATTTCAAAGCTTCATTCCATAACATCTATATCGCTCGGAATCATTCCTACAAGACATAAAATACACAATTAGTGCAAAACACTAGCGATTAAAACTCAAACTCAATTAAAGTACAATAAACTCGAGTGTAATAAGCGATTAGAATACGTAATTATAGTCTATCATCACACACCATGAACATAATCCCCAACTAAGGAAACCATTATAGGTATACAAGACTTGAAACAGATATAGGTGCAACTCGCGTTTTGCATTGCCATAACTTACCTACATCTAAATGTGAAGTGTATAAGCTTCACATTAAGTCGGTCATCAATCATAAAACAAGAGAACTGAGGCAAGTCAACATTCTTCTTTTAATGGGTCAGTAGAGTATCTAAATTTTCACACTTATGATTCAGCGAGAAAGGTTGCTTCTATTCTTTAGAAATAGAGGTGTGTGCCCTACTTGATAAGAATGAGTTTTCTGGCCAATTCTCCTAATTATGCCCCCTTGTTTCATGAATTAAGAGTCATTATCATCAAAGTGACTTGCTGCCACGTAAGGGATGGTATCCCCCTTAAACATTATTCACAAATTCAATTACAAGTTAATTTTCCACTTCAAAATTAATAATTAATCAATTATTCACATAATTAAGAATTATCTCAAATTACTTCAAATACTACTCACTTTTAATATATTTTATGTACCCTACTATCATGGTTATGTGGTACCATATAAAATTAATATATGCACTATTGTTTCATTAAAATATTCATGTAAAAAAATGCATATCTCAACTTCTAATTTTCCTAATCTCATATAAAGAGTATAAATTTTTGTATGCTATATTCTTAAAATGGTAAAAAGATAACCTTCTTTTCTAGTGGAAAAACTAATTCATACCTTTACAATAAAAAAAATCTCATAAACTTTTCTCATATTATGAGTATAATTAAATCATATACAAAAGTCGTATTATCCATAACGATATGAACTCATGTTTTCACAAATATGTTCCATTCAAAATACCATGTAATATATATATATATATATATATATATATATATATATATAACGGTATTAAGGTTGTTAAACTTACGGGGTATAACAATGTTATTCTAAACTCCCTATTCCTAGCCGACTAAAAGCCAAGGCGGTTTAGGTTCTGTCCTTGACCTCCCTAGTGTGAGCACTACTCAGGGTTTATATGAGACCCTTGTGAACTCTGACATAATAGGACATGGTCCCTAGTCTTTCCTTGAACTGTTTCTGATCAATCTCTCTAGTGTGAGCACTGCCTTGGGTTCTTGAAGCCCTTGGGAACTCTGACACACTAGGGACTTAGATTCTGCATGCTCAGCCTTGATATATGGGTGAATCACTCAACAATTGATTATTTGTATCTATGAACATGGATTTTGGAAGCTATTGTGAGTTGAAGGCCTGGCATGTCCAGGTGTATTTGGGCCTGCTGTAGGCTCTCTATAGTTATACTTATTCCGTAATTTATTACATTAAATTCTAGTCTGTAATAATTATGTGTAATAACAATTCTGGGGTGATTATTGAAATTGGGAAAGGGTTCTTATTTTAAAAGGTTGGGTAGAAATTCCGCCTATAGGTTCGATACTATGTTGTTAAATGTTGTATGTTAGAAATTATGCCTATAGGTGCCGTATTATATCCAGTCATTATGTGCTACCAGCCATGCCCATAGGTCCAATGCTTGGTTAAGTTATATTTTTTTAGAGACCATGCTTATAGAAAATTGTGTGATCCAATGTGTACAAATGCCTGTTTACATATTGTTCTGTTCAAATTGTAAAAATCATGCCGATAGGATCTAAAACTGGATCAAATTGTAAAAATTAGTCCTATAGGTTCGAATCAATTTAATTATCATTTCTGCCCGTTTATGAGTTTCCAAACACTGTGTTGTTACTCTCACTAGAAAACATGCCTATAGGAATGAAACAAGTAGTTCTGAATATGTTTATGTGACTTACCACTATTTATTACCAGGTGAAATACCTGGATACCATGCTCGTAGGCTTTATCGTATTATGCTAAAATCAGTAGACAAACTTATGTAGGTTCTAATAATCGCATTAATAAACTGGCTTTTGTGCGCAGCTGTCTGCTCAATATCACATACATATCCTGCCTATAAGATTCTGCAATTAATTAGAATCTGTCAATGGTAATCAGTTTGGCGTGCATTTGCTGTCTAAATGCAGAGGCTAACTTGAGCCCATACTTGTTTATATTTGAAAGCCCTAAACTATTTTTGTATGTCGCTTAGTATTTTTCTTTCTGAGCATGCTAAGTTAAGGACTAGAACCACCCTGATATAGAGGTCAAAATGCCTCCTGGACCATATGCATAGGACGGTTAGTGCACGCATAGGGCACGACTTAGAATTAAATAGAGCGCTTTAGGTAAACAACTTAAGATGGTAATCGGGTAGCAGGAGATGATAGTCTGTGCCCGTTGAATAAATGAGTAACACCCAATCTTGAGGGAATTACGAAGTATTATTTATGTTGCACGGGGTGATCCTTTAGGCTAAAAAACTTAGGACCCCCCATTTCTGTTTAAAGTAATTCTTTTATTTGACAAAAATATTTCCTTTCCCTTAGACTAATTCATATGATTCGAGTTCGGCCGGAACCCACCGTTGTGGACCTCGAGAAGTGCCTAAGACCTTCTCCTCACGGTAATTTGATCCCTTACCCGATCTTTGGTGACGCAAACTAGTAAACCCGAGTCATTTGCAAATAGGTGCCCTAACGCACCTTAATTCATTAGGTGGTGACTCTCTCTTTTAATAACCCTTCCTTAAAAAGAGTTGTCACAATGTTGAAACCCGATTTCATGAGAAAAAGGGGCGCGACAACTTGACGACTCCGCTGCGTATATCCTTAAGCTCTTACCATAATGAACTTGGTCTATGTGAATTAGTCCTCTCAATAAGCGTGTCTTTATTATTTTTGCTTGAACATCCCGCTCCCATTCCCCCTTTTATTGTTACATGCACACCCTTTTCCCTATTTCCTCTTTATATGAACTTCCATGAAATTTTTCTCTTAATCCTGTTACAATATTCATCCCTTTCGTTGTTTCCCAATCACGTTCACTAGCTTCAATCTTTAAAATTGTGTTATGTCTTTCCCAATCCCTACCCCATTTTATCGCTTTATTATAATTATTTTCATTATCTGAACTAACCCTTTCCTTGTTTTTCTTTCTTTTCTGTCTTTACATATACTGCATTTATCGCTTTTATCTTGTAAAATAGTTGACAACATGTTTTATCTTTGCATTATCACATGCTCTATATCATATTCCACTCGTGGGCAACTAATACCATAGAGGCACTTGATGAGTGTCCGCGCTCTTCCTATATTACCCTTTTTAAATTTCGAAAGGCTTATTTGTGGTAAAACTAGTCGATCAGCGGTGCAATCGACGGTTCCGTGCCTTTCCCTCTCAAATTGTCCACTTGAGGGTACCGGTCTAGACTCTCATAGAAAACCCTAGTCTGATGTTAACTGTGAATGCATCATGTTTGAACCTAGTGCGGGTTAGAATGTTGTCCGCATAATAACTCTATAAGGAAAGCCTTTTCCAAAGCCCATTAGGATTTCTATAATCCCAACGGGCATAATCATGATATATTTGGAGAACACGTGCCGATATGTTAATCATTAATGTGTAAGTAGTCAAACCAGGAGGGGGAGAGGGCTAACTTTATTTGTTTTGCATAAATGAGGCACAAAGTCCCCACGTTTGACATGGTCTGAAGTATCTCACCTTTGTTGCTAGACTGGTGGTAAAACCTCTCGCCAAGTGACAAAAACCACGTTAAAAGAATTTTTGGAAATTTACCGTCTTTGTTGGACATTCAGCCAAACAATATACTAATCGAGGCCACTACTATGTTCTGGGATCAAAAGAGGGTTGTTTTATGTTTTGGTAATATAGAGGTGACTCCCCTTCTTGAGAAAATAAGAGGTTTTGCTGGGCTTCCCTGGGATAGCCCTGGTCTATTGGTACCGGAAAATCATACTTCTAGAGAGTTTCTAAAAATGATGGGTCTTAGAAAGAATGACAAGCTAGTTTTCTTGAAGAAGTTTTACATACCTTTCGACTTCCTTTACGAGCGTTACGGGCACAACACCTCTTACCGTATCTATCATGATTAGTTTTCCATCACTTCTCTAGGCTGGAATCATCGCCGGATTTTCGTGTTCATCATCTGTTTTCTGGGGATGATAGTATTCCCAATTCAAGGATACATGATCCACACTCGTTTTTCTATGGTCACCAAGACCTTAATGGAAGGAATCTTGGGACATACTTACACTATTGTCCCAATGATCGTGGCAGAGCTATATCGAGCCTTGAACCGTTGCAAGAAGGGATTTAGGCATTTTGAGGGTTGTAATATGTTGGTGGAACATCTAGAAAGAGGACAGTACCGTCAGGAATTGCGGCGACCATGGAATGATCACACAGCTTTTCACCATCCAAAAAGAATGACTTTCATCCCAGATAGGTTTGCACAACCGGGAAACATTGTGGATTGGGTGCACTTCTTTAGCAATTTGACTGACGACAAGGTTTATTGGATGTTCGACCCCTACTAACGAGTTCATCATCAGGTCAAGGGATGTTACTCACTTAGTGTTGATTGGGTTGATGGGTATCTATCTTTATGCTCCTATCAGGGTCATGAGACAGGCTGGTAGAAAACAAGTCATACCACGAGTTTCCAAGATGGTTGACTACAAAGCAGACTTCCAGGGTGATGCCATTCCATTCAAGTGTGAGGCACAACACATGTGACATCTGAAGATCATTGTGGAAAAGAATACCATCGAACCAGATCGATACCACACCGGTCATGTGTATTTCTACCTATCATGGTTAGATGATGACAGAGCGGGAGAAGTCAAGGATTGATCGAGGAAATAGGGTCGTAGACAACATTGCTAAAGCACAAGTAAAATATAGGAGGTTGTGCAAAAGAATATTTGAGTCTGAGGCCAGACATTTGGAATAACACAAGGTAGACATGGAATCAATCAATGAATGGAGAGGAATTGCTACAAAATCAACAGAGAGGTTGGAGTACTTAGAGCAGGGTGTGATGGAACTTGAAGGGAAGATGAGGAAAACGATCGTGGATTGTCATAATGCAGAGAGAAATGAAGGAGGACACCTATCAAGGGCGTGTCTGTTGCTGGACATGCGTGACCTGGGGAATCTGATCGATGGGGATAATAAGGCCAAGTTTGGAAATTGATTGTAATAAGGAAAATTCCACTAGTGACTCTTTATAATTATTGTTGTTTTAGGAGAGGTTTGATCTATCTATTACATTAATGAAATGAGGCAATTGTCGGCACTAATTTTCTCCAACATTGTATGTCGCTAGGCCTACCTCGGGCACAATGGGGTCCCCAAAATAGGACGCAAATCTAATTTCGCAATACATGTTTAGATACTGCAAATATCCTTCCAAAATTCCCTACTGACTTGTTTACCTTTTTGCTTTTATTTGTTTTGATTATTCCCATCCCCCAAGGTTGGTTCATGCATACTGGCATCATCAGCATATCATACCAGATCCAGAGGTCCTCCACCTCCTCCTCCTCCAAGTGATCCTAAAAGTAAGGGAAACACTATGATTGATCACATGAGCGGCATCAGGAAATACAACGCTGCGCATGTAGAGAATGTTGAAACTTCAAATGGTCGGAGTACTCCGGCATACAATGATTTGGTTCTACAGTTGGAGAAAAAAATACTAGAGTTACAAGGGGAACTTGAGCAGGTCCGCAACTTGGTAAGCCTCTCCTTCACCTTAAAAGTCCCAGATATCAACCAACAGAATGCCCAAAACCTAGCACCTCCTCAAAGCACACTAAACCAACATCTACAAAATCCTCCCCCACCTCATCAATATGCAACACCTCCCCAAAAATTCTAATCATCCACCAGTACCAACTCCTCCTCAGCACCAACATCATCCAACCCAGTATCAACAAACTACCACTTACCATACCCCTCAAAATATACCACAACTTACTCCCGATCCACATAACACAACCAATGATCACCACTACACCCAGACCCCCGGTATACATCAAAACAACCCCATATATGTAGTAACTATACCTCACCCCACTCAACAGACCCTATACACACCAAAATCCGCTGAGAAGGACCGACTCATTAAGATTATGACAAATAAATATAAGAAGCTCATAAGTCGAGTCCAAGGCGTCGAAGGGGGTAAAGGCATTGAGGGTTTGAACTATGAAGATCTGTGTATTCGGCCGGACGTATAACTGCCAGAGGGTTACAAACCTCCCAAGTTCGAGATGTTTGACGAAACATGTGACCCAAAGGTGCATCTGAGGACATACTGTGACAAGCTCGTAGGAGTTGGAAAGTATGAAAGGATTCACATGAAATTGTTCATGAGAAGGCTCACTGGAGACGCCCTATCATGGTACATCAGTCAAAATCCAAAGAAATGGGTTAGCTGGGTAAGCATGGCATCAGATTTCATGGATCAGTTCGGGTTTAATATGGAGAATGCACCTGATGTCTTCTATATCCAGAATCTTTAAAAGAAAGCCAATAGAGACTTTCTGCGAGTATGCTACCCGCTGGATATCTGAAGCTGTGAAAGAAAGGCCATCATTGGAAGAAGAGCAAATGAACAAGTTCTTTGTCCGGGCCTAGGATCCACAATACTACGAAAGGTTAATGGTTATCGAGAATCACAAATTCTCCAACATCATCAAACTGGGGGAAATGATTGAAGAAGGAATCAAGAGTTAAATGGTAACTAATTTTGAGACATTACATGATACTAACAAAGCTTTGCAGTCAGGGGGTGCATCCAAAAAGAAAAAAGTAGGGGCCGTGATGGTGGCCCAAGGTCCAAAATCTCCTCTTACATATCAAACACCTCCACCTACATATCATCTTTCTCCTCCTAGATATCCACAACTTGCCACCTCCTACCATACATATAACACCCATCCAGCATATTACCACTCACCGCCAGGCCGCCAAAACTATCAGAAACCCAGACCAAATTTTGACTACAGGCCGCCTAGACAATATAACCCTATTGCTGAACCTATCGATCAATTATATGAGAGGTTGAAAGAAGCTGGATATGTCACTCATATTATCAAAGTTGCCATGGAAAATTCTTCTCAATGGGTTAATCTAAATAAAACATGTGCCTATCACTCCGGCATGAAAGGTCATACCGTTGATGAATGTCGCACTCTGAAAGACAAGATTCAGACAATAATTGATACCAAGGTCATACAAGAAAAGGAGGCTACACCTAATGTCCGAAAAAATCCCTTCCCTGATCATAGGGGCGAGGGGGTGAACGTGATAGAGATTGACGAAGAATGGTACCCGAAAGGGTCAATTGGGGTTATTCGAGAATGGGATGACCCTAAGAAACCTGCGGTCACTCTTACTCCTATTGTGGTACAGATACAACCACCAGTCAAATTTGAAGTAGCCACACCGACCCCGTTCGAGGTGGAAGTAACAACACCTATAACTACACCTGCTCCATTTGATGTAAAAGTGACAACACCCTTCACTGTGACGGTAGCACCTGTACCATCCTTTAATTAAAAAGTTGTACCCTGTGACTATGTTACAGAGGCTACGAGAAAAGGAAAAACAAAAATGGAAGAAGCTGGTGCCGCAGAAGAGATGACCAGGACTGGTAGAGTTTACAAACTCGAGCACTCAAGGGGAACAAGTGAAGAAGCTGCTTCCAAGAAGCCCATCATTAAAACTAGCTCGGATGATCTTTGTAGAAAGGTGCAAGCAACGGAATATTCTGTAATGGACCACATGAACAAAACCTCTGCTCAGATATCCATTTTATCATTATTTTTAGAGTTCGGAAGCACATAGGAATACCTTGATGAAGGTATTGAACGAAGCTTACGTGCCCAACAATATCACCAGCGGGGAAATGGCTAACATGGTAGGACTAGTACCGGAGAGCCATAAAATCACTTTTCATGAAGATGAATTGACACCAGAAGGATTAAGTCACAACAGGGCGATGCATATCAGGGTACAATGCGAGGATACATTCATTGTTAGGGTTTTGATAGATTGAGGTTCCAGTCTCAACATCTTTCCATTGACTACTCTGAAGAGATTGGGTAAAGGATTGCATGAAATACGGGCAGATACTATGAACGTAAAAGAATTCGACGGATCTCAAAGGGCCACCATCGGAGAAACCAATATTTTCTTACAAATGGGCATGACTTGGTTTGATGTCTAATTCCAAGTACTTGACATATCCTCCTCATACAACTTATTATTGGGACGACCTTGGATACATGTTGTTGGAGCTGTGGCTTCTACTTTGCACCAGCCTGTAAAGTTCAAATGGAATCATCAAGAGGTGATCATTCATGGAGACGACAGTAATCTCATTTATACTAATTAAACTGTTTCGGAAGTGGAAAATAAAAGGAAATTGGGTGTAGATACTTATCATCTCGAGCGCGTCAATGCAATTGAGAATGACAAGTGGTGGAGCAAAAAAAATAGAAAGCATACTAGCATGGGCAGGGTATGAACCCAGTAAAGGGCTCGGGAAGAATATCCAAGGAATTTCCAAACCGATACAGCTAATATGTCACATCACGACCTTTGTATTGGGGTATCACTACTCCTGGGATGAGTATCAAAATTGGTCGCCACCATGGCGCAGTCCTTACTGCCCCCTTGAATAATACCACATCTGAGCCAATCCTCCTATCAGGCTGATATGATGTGGGGATCGGAAGAGGACTACGTGCTAGTTGGTTTGAGGAATTTATTTCTAGAAGAGGAAGACATGGATTGAAGTGCAATAGTTGAAGAGGAGGAGGAAGAAGGTCTCGTCATCCGGATAGTGAAGAAATGAGCCGTCCTTAGAAACTGGAAAGCCACACCATCAAAGGCCCGACGAGTCCCGGAGTAGCATGGCTGCTAGTGTCATTTATTTTGAAAACAATTCTTCTCGAGCATTTTTGTTTAAAAACATTTTCTTTTCTTTCAGTATTTCATTTCGGAAAACATTATTTGAGTCATTAAAAATTGCTTTGTTTGACATTTTAATATTTATCAATGGCTTAATGTTTTATTATTACTATCTTTCATATCTTTCTCTCTACAACATTATTATTTCTTATCTTGATGAACCAATGTCTGTGACATGTAATGAGACAACACAATATAAGGACAGTGACTCAAAATAGATGGAAGGAGAAGATGTGATACCTGAGAAACTTACAAGACGAAACTAAGATCGTAAACTCGAGATTCTGAAACAGTTAAAGAAACTAGCATAAGAATTCATTTGTCACTATCAGAGAAGGAAGTGTACACTTGTTTCCTGAGAGAGTATGAAGATATTTTTGCATGGTCATATAAGATATGACCGGATTGAGCACATCCGTAGTAGCTCATAAGCTACCTACCAATCCGATGTGTCCACCAGTAAAATAGAAACTCAGGAAGTTCAAGCCAGACATGAGTCTAAAAATCAATGAGGAAGTCACCAAGCAAATCAAAGCTAAGGTCCTCACGGTAGTTGAAAATCCAACTTTGTTGGCCAACATTGTGTCAGTTCCAAAGAAAGACGGGAAAGTCAGGGTGTGTTTCGACTATTGGGATTTAAACAGAGCGAGTCCCAAAGATGATTACCCACTACCAAATATATACATACTGATCGACAATTGCGCCAAGCATGAACTCCAATCCTTTGTTGATTACTTTGAGGGTTATCGTCAGAATTGGATGGATGAAAAGATGCCGAGAAAAGAGCTTTCATCACGCCATGGGGAGTGTGCTGTTACAAAATGATGCCGTTTAGTTTAAAGAATGCTAGGGACACCTACATGAGGGCCATGACAACTATCTTCCATGACATGATACACATGGAGATAGAATTATATGTGGACGACGTCCTCATCAAATCACAGAAGGCTGCAGATCACATAACAGATTTGAGAAAGTTCTTTGACCGGCTTCAGAAGTATAATCTGAAACTGAATCCCACAAAAATGTGCCTTTGGAGTTCCTGCTGGAAAATTGTTAGGGTTCATTGTCAGACGCTGAGGAATTGAATTAGACCCGTCAAAGGTCAAGGCTATCCAGGACCTACCACCGCCAAAGAACAAGAAGGACGTGATGAGTTTCTTGGGACGTATCAACTATATCAGCCGCTTCATAGCACAATCAACTGTGATATGTGAGCCAATTTTCAAAATGTTGAAGAAGGATGTTGCAACCAGTTGGACAGAGGATTTCCAAAATGCTATTGACAAAATCAAATAATACTTGTCCATACCACCAGTCCTAGTCCCACCAGAGCCTGGTAGACCACTGCTACTCTACCTTTCCATACTAGATAGGGCTTTCAGTTGTGTCTTGGGACAACATGACGAGGCAGGGAGAAAAGAGTAGGACATATATTATCCGAGTAAGTAGTTCACACCCTACGAAACACGGTACTCTCTGCTGGAACGCACTTGCTGTGCTCTGACATGTATAGCCCAGAAATTAAGGCACTATTTATGTGCTTATACCACATATCTCATATCAAGGATGGATCCTTTGAAGTACATCTTCCAGAAGCATATGCCTTCAGGAAAGCTGGCCAAATGGAAAATATTGTTGAGTGAATTTGACATCATCTATGTAACTCAGAAGGCAGTCAAGGGACATGCATTAGCTGATCATCTTGCGTAAAATCCTATAGGAGGAAAATACGAACCATTGAAAACGTATTTTCCTGCTGAAGAAGTGTCATTCGTAGGAGAGGATATTTCTGAAGCCTACGACGGTTGGAGAATTTTCTTCGACTGAGCTACAAATTTCATAGGAGTCGGTATTGGAGACATTTTTGTGTCAGAAAATGGTCAACATTACCCGGTGTCCGCAAAACTCAAGTTTCCCTGATCCAATAACATGGAGGAGTATGAAGCTGCATATTAGGGCTCAAATTTGTTGTCGACATGAATATCCAAGAATTGCTGGTGATTTGTGATTCAGACCTGCTGGTACTCCAGGTACAAGGAGAATGGGATGCAAAGAGCACCAAGATACTACCATATCTGCATCACGTGCAAGAGGTGATGAAGAGATTCAAGAACATAGAGTTTCGGCATGTCCCCAAAATCCAGAATGAGTTCGCAGATGCACTGGCCACATTGTTCTCCATGATATACCACCAAGACAAGAATTTCATCGATCCCATTCTGCTAAGGATTCATAATCAGCCGGCTAACTATGCTCATGTTGATGAGTAAATGGATGGTAATCAATGGTTCCACGATATCAAAGAATATTTGGCAAAAGGAGAATACCCAGAACATGCAAACCATACACAGAAACGCACACTTCGGAGATTTTCTAACCATTTCTTCCAGAGTGGAGGAATTTTGTATAAAAGAACTCCAAATCTAGGGCTATTACGGTGTGTTAACGCCAAGAAAGCCTCCAAACTACTTGAAGAGATACAATCTGGAACTTGCGGCACACATATGAATAGTTTAGTCCTAGCCAAGAATATACTTAGAGCCGGATACTTTTGGATGACTATGGAAACAAGTTGCATCTTGTATGTCCAGAAATGTCATTAGTGACTGATACACGCGTATATGATAAGGGTACCTCCAAATGAACTCAATGCAACAAGTGCACATTGGACTTTTGCCTCCTCGGGAATGGATTTCATCAGACCGATCGAGCCCGCCGCTTCAAATGGGCACAAGTTCATTATAGTGGCCATAGACTATTTCACAAAGTTGATTGAAGCTGCATCTTACAAAGCTGTAACCAAAAAAGTCGTTGCACATTATGTCAAGGATCGTATTGTTTGTCGGTTCGGGGTTCCAGAATCAATCATCAATGACGATGTTGCCAATCTCAATAGTGATATAATGAAATCCATGTGCGAGACCTTCAATATCTAGCACAGAAACTCCACAGCATACCGGCCCCAAATGAATGGAGTCGTGGAGGCCGCCAACAAGAACATTAATAAGATACTAAGGAAGATGGTAGAGAATCACAAGCAGTGGCATGCGAAGCTACCATTTGACTTATTAGGATACCCTACCACAGTCTACACGTTAATCGGGGTAACCCTTTATCTATTGGTCTACGGTACTGAAGCTGTCATCCCTGTCGAGGAAGAAATTCTTTCCTTGAGAATTATACAAGAAGTTGAACTCAGTGATGCAGTATGGATAAGGATCCACTATAAGAAGTTAGCTCTCATTGACGGGAAAAGAATGAATGTAGTATGTCATGGTCAGTTTTATTAGAACAGAGTGTCTAGAGCTTTCAACAAAAGGATCAAAGCTAAACAGTTCACACCGGGGCAGCTGGTGCTTAAACGGATCTTTTCACATCAGGATGAATCCAAAGGAAAATTCTCGCCCAACTGGCAAAGACCCTACATGGTTCACAGGGAACAAACAGGAGGAGCACTTATACTCGCAGAGGTGGATGGAGAAATTTGGCCAAAGCCTATCAACTCAGATGCAGTCAAAAGATATTATGTTTAAATGATGTAATTGAATTACGCTTGACCTGATTCCCATTTTAGAGGGGATACGTAGGCATCCCTGTGGTTTCGGTCACAATACAATAAAATTTTGAGGACCCTCAAAATTTTGGAGCAAGTTCAGCCAAAGACATCGTATGCGGAATAGCAAAAAGTTTGTCTAGATAAGTGGGGCAGAATTTTGAGGACCCTCAAAATTCTATGGCAAGAAGGTCGCAATGTCTTTGATGGTGTCACAGTTACTGGTTCATCTAATCCATTTTTAAATTTCATATTACTCTGTTTTGAAAACTATGCATGCATAATTTTCGAAAACATTGTTTTTAGCCGGATGCTACCCATGGTAACTCGAACATGATTCCAATGCGGAGCAGTGCAAAGCAAGCAGATAAAGTCACGAACCAACCTCCCCCGCAAAACTCACGATTTCTCTTTGAATGCATGAACAAGAAACATTCGCCAGTACGTGCGCACCTTAGAATCATTGTCTTCACAAAAACAAATCTACCGAACTCATCACTAGCTAAGAAATACCCCTATATCACTTATTATCTGTTCATTGCATGATACTAAGCATTGTCTCAAATTTTTGCATGAGGCTAAGCCCTGCCTCTCCAACTGCATAAGGCTAAGCATTGCCTTCCCCTTCCATGACTAAGCATTGTCTCAAATCCTTGCACGAGGCTAAGAACTGTCTCCATATTGCATGAGGCTAAGCCTTGCCTCTCAACTATATAAGTCTAAGCATTGCCTCCTCATTACATGAGTCTAACCTTTGTCTTAAATATTCACATGAGGCTAAGTTATGCCTCCTCAATCGCATAAGGATAAGCTCTGCCTTTCCAACTACATGAGACTAAGCATTGTCTCCAATCTTGCACGAGACTAAGCATTAAATCTTTGCATGAGGCTAAGCCCTGCCTCCTCAGTTGCATAAAGCTAAGATCTACCTTTCCTACTACATGAGACTAAGCATTGTCTCCAATCTTGCATGAGACTAAGTGTAACGACCCGAACAGTCATTTTGATATCTAGCATGTCGTTCGATGGTTTGAGGACATGAAAAGCTTTGTTTCGGGTATTATGACTCGTAGGCGTGGTCGGAGTTGAATTTTGGGAAGTTTGGAGTCAAATTGGAAAGAAAATTCTCATTTCAGAAGCCTTAAGTTGGAAAAATTGACTAAGACTGGATTTGGAGTAAACGACCTCGGAATCAAGATCTGAATGTTCCAGCAGGTTCGTATGATGATTTCACACTGGGGCGTATGTCCATATTAGATTTTTGATAACCCGAGAGCGTTTCGGCATATATTGTGGAAGTTAGCATTTTAGAAGGAATTTAATAAGTCTCGGTTGAAGTGCATTTTTAGTATTATTGAGTCCGTTTGGGATTTTGAGTCTGGGGATAGCTCTGTATGGTGATTCTGGAGTTGGGGTCACAATCGGAAGTGAATTCGGATGTCCGTATGTCATTTTGAAGTCATTTGGCTAGAGAAAGAAATGTGAAGGTTTTTGAGAAATCCGACCGAAAGTGGAAATTTTGATATCGAGGTCGGAATGCTATTCCAAAAGTTGGAGAAAGTCCGTAATCTCAAATACGACTTGTGTGCAAAATTTGGGATCAATCGGATGTGATTTGATGGGTTTCGACATCAGATGTAGATGTTTGAAAGTTCTAAGTTCATATAGATTGAATAGGAGAGCGATTCATTGTTTCGATGTTATTTGATATGATTTAAGGCCTCGAGCAAGTCCCCATTATGTTTTGGAATAGGATGGTGCAATTAAACGGAGTCCCGGGGGCCTCGGGTGGATTCCGGGTGTTTAACGGATCAAATTTGGAGTTTGAAGAAGGGTTGAGGTTGCTGTCATCTGGTGTGACCGCACCTGCGAGGTCTTGGCTGCAGGTGCGGACCGCAGGAGCGACCTTGGCGCCGCCGATGCGAGGTTTGGTCTGGCTTGGATGGGGCCGCAAGTGCGATGGAACTGCCGCACCTGCGGAGGCGCAGGTGCGAAATGGAGACCGCAGGTGTGAAAAAAGGGGCATAGGCAGATTGTTTAAAAACGGGAAATTTGGCCATCTCCTTCATTTCTCTCATTTGGTGTGGCGCTTTTGGGGAGCTTCAAGGGGAGATTTTCTACAAGGATCACAAGGTAAGTTATTCCAACTCATTTCAAGTTAAATGCATGGTCTAGGTATGGATTTAAGTATGGGAATTTATGTAAAATATGGAATTTTGAAGAAACCCTAGAATTTTGTATTTTTGATTTTAACCACGAATTTGAACATGGAAATTAGAGTAAATTGTGTATTTGAGCTAGTAAGACTATGGGTAAGGTTTATCTTCGACAAATTTCGGAATCCGGGCGCGTGGGCACAAGGGCATTTTGGTCAATTCTTCGGGCGGAGTTGGGAATTTATATAATTTGAATTGTTACAAGTATTAGAGCATATTTTCATTGGTTTGCCCATTAATGGGCTAGTTTTTGGGACATTGTGCATCAATTGGAGTCGTCATAAGGGCTTGGGAGCTGGTTATGGAATTTCGGAGCAAGGTAAGTCTCCTATAATTAAATACGTGCTACTATATGCGGGGGCTACGTACGCACGAGGTGATGGGAGTCTGTGCATAGCTACTATTATGCCATGTCCGGTTACTCTAGGACCCGCTTACATGATTTACTTGTCGTACTTGTTACCTTGTGAAACAAATATCATGGGATGTTGTCAATTAGTAATTAAATCTCTAAGAAGGATAGAGTTTACTTTTCTTAATCATCTAGAAGGAGAATTGATTCTTCCTTGGATAATTGCGTTGCGGATAAATCTATAATGTTGAAACCCTGTCGAAATTGGCAACTAAATCCCAGAAAGGCTTTAAATACTATTTTCATGTTCATTAAAAGGAGAATTCTATCACTTCATTGAATAGCTAATTTTCCTGATAAAAATGTGGTTTATTGTGTGAATATGTGTAACTATGGGTGCCTGAGTCGCATGTATGATTCGCGAGCAGGATGACCTTGTTATTTATGTATGACCGCGTCGCATGATCGATTCGCGAGCGGGGCAGATAGATGCATCTATGGTTCGAGCCGTTCGACCCTCGGCAGTGCACATTTTATTATTGTTGGTCCGCGCCGTTCGACCCTCGGCATATCTCGCGCATGATAATTGTTGCGTACTTTCCTGTGATTTATACATGTTTATTGGCCTGAAAACTATAAATTGTCAACTGAAATGAGGAGGTGTTAAAGTGTTAAATGTAAGTAGAACTAATATTCCTTATCCCTGATATTTATTAAATTTCCTATGATATTCATGCTTAGTGTCTCACTCGATTATGTTAAATTGACTCTAGCAAGTGTGAACTTCGACCTCTCGTCACTACCTCTCTGAGGTAAGGCGGGACTTACTGAGTACACGTTGTTTTCGTACACATGCTACAATTGCTGTGCATTTTTATTGCACATGTACTTTCACAACGATGTGGCCGACTTGGGGACTTAGGTGAGCTGCATCATCCGGAGGCGACCCGCAGCCGACAGAGTCTCCCTCATATTGTATTTTATTTTCATTTTAAATTCCTTGTCCAATTTGTATTTTGGACAAGCTTTGTAGTATTTGTGAAATTCTTAGAATTTTCTCATGCACTTGTGACACCGGGTTCTGGGATGTGTTTGGGATGTATTTTATAAAAATGGAATATTAAAGTGTCATATTTACTTAGCAGATTTTGTTAAGTTATTATGTAATAAAGTGAAAGGTAATGATTTCAAAAATGCTAAAACAGGAAATTTAACTTAACCATTTAATGATTGGCTTGCCTGACAGTGGTGTCCGGAGCCATCACGACCTTATGGATTTTGGGTCGTGACACTAAGCATTGTCTCTCCTTGCATAACGACAAATGTTGTTCTATTCCAAAAACCTTGGATTATTCTCTTCTCTCGGGACTAAGCTCTGTCTTGTCTTATCTTAAACATCATGCCTCTGCATCTCTTAGGCTAAAATATAGCAAATTTTTCCGAAGGCGTCATATTCCAAAGGCATCATCCTCATAGTCAGAAGACACCATGCCATTGCCTATGGATGTCTAAATTTTGCACTTCATTATTCAAGGCGTCATACTTCAGAGGAACCATCTTCATAGCCCGAGAATATCATTTCATGGCCTGCGAATCCTTTACCTCAAAATTTATGGCCCGGAACGTCATAGTCTAACGACATCATCCTCACCGTCCAAAGACGATCTCCATGGTCCAAAGGAAATTTGAATCATGTTTAAATTTATGCGATAATCTATATGCATGCATCGTATTTTGAGTTTGCAGGTGATCCAGGAATTTACTATTCTCCTAACTACAGCCATCTTCGCTCCAGTTTCCGTTCAACGTTCATATCCTTCAATTATTTCAAACGTAACTGATCACCTTCCATTACCTTTTCCCATCTGATACCCGCTCAAATATCCATAACCATTCTCAATCCCGATTTTTCATATCCAAAATATTTTGTCTGTTCTTACAACAACTCCATCGGTTATTCCACCATTGGATCCAGAACTACACATGATCTGATTCCTATAAGGCTAGGGATATGTAGGCAGCTCAGAGACCAGGGTGCGGCCTATATTTTTCAAAGCACCGCATTCGGTCAAAATTGGTCATCATTTCTTTACCTGACAACTCTTTCATCCTTCCCGGGTAAAGAGGGGAAGCTGTTGATGTCCAATTTTTCCCTCAAATTTTTCAAATATATATATATATATATATATATATATATATATTTATATATATACACACACTTTTAAAATAGTGCATATGCATCATCATTTGATTTACAAGCATACACAAGTATTTTTCAAAATTTTTCATAATTTTAAAAGGCTTTAAATCAATTTATTTTTGCATCTAATTATATAAATATCTATTAATTACCTTACAAATTATTTTTTATGATGATGTTACTATCTAAACTTATCATTTACAACCATATTAGGTTTTAAATATTTGTTATAATTACATTTGTATTTTTTCAAGGCTAAATTGCATATTTTGCAATAATAGCCCATATGTGCATATAATTACATTATTTATACGAAAAATATTTATATTTTTATAATGTTAAATAATTGTTTTTAATCATTTTCATGCTCAAATAATATTTTTTTTTTGTTATTTATCTATTATTTTTATAAATTATTTATTTATTAAATTGGGTATTTAAAATCTGGCCCTAATTCTACAATTGATTTCGCACCTAAAGCAACCCAAACCAGCCTAATTACCTAAGCCCAATACCCTTATCCTTTTAATAAAACCCGACCCAGCCCTGCTTAAATCCCAGCCGTTGATCAACGGCTCGCAAGCAACCCATCATCTGCATTATATCCCCCTCCTCTAACCCCATTTATCCTAAGTCGCCGCCTCTCTATTCCCTCCTTCTAAAGAACCCTAAACTCGTCGCCTCTCCAAATTCCCCCTAATCCCCTTCCTAATGGGATCTTCCTCCCATTTACTTTTTTTTTCATCATATTTCTTTTATTTTGTGATTCTTTATGGAATAACTTAGTACTTGCCTAAACATGGCAAGTACCCCACTTTGATTCCGTCCTAATCGATCTTTACCTCTTAAATCTGGACAATATTAGGTCCACACACGTTATTTTGCACTATGTGAGCCTAATTTGCTCGCATCTCGCTGATTCGTACTTAACCCTAAGGTTAGGGCCTTCAGATTCTCTTTTTATTCTAACCAAAACTGGTTCAAACATTGATTTTTAGTACTATCTTTTCTATATTCGTCTTATTTTGAGAGAGTCTGCCTATTTTTGTCAATTTCGTTTACTTACCCTAAATTAGGGTTTCAGAATTTTTTAATCTAACCAAATCTGGTTCGATTATGTGTTTCTTTTGAATAGTTTCCTGTCTATTTTCATTTTTATGCAGTATGTGATTATTTCGTCCTTATTTCTCTGCCGATTTTGTGTGGTTTACCTAAAACTAAGAGCTTCAAATTTAGCTTTCCTTATTGATTTAGGTGCCTAAATTAACCATTTTCCATATTTAAATCCCTCCCCACTGCCCTTTGATTAAGGTTTTTAAGTTTGAGGTTCAAAAAATCTTAAACTACTATAAACTAAGGTTGTATAGTCTTCTTTTTTGAATAATTTGTTTTGTGTTTCTGTTTCCTGGCCGACTGATAGCCAAAGCCAGAAATTGTTAAGTTACTGCTTTTTTTGGTGATACTCATTCCTATTTTCCTATCATTTACACATGTTTTTGGTTCTGAAGATTGTAGTTTGATGTGTTTTTCTGGGTTATTCTTGTATACAAACCTTGATTGCTTTACTGTAACTTTTGGGGTCTCTCTAGCCTTTAATTCATTATGTTTATAATCTGAAGTATACCTAATCCTAATTCAAGTGATCAAGAGCCTCATAATTTCGTTTAGCCAATGTGTTACTACTTGACATCTCTTTGGTGTTTAAGCTTGCTTAAGGTTGTCCGTTCTGTTATTTGAATATGATCCCATGCATAATTTGAACTTCCTTTAGGTTAATTGGTATATTAGGTTAGACTTGAATGATGGCATTTACTGTATGACATGAGTTTATCTTCTCATTTTATTTTGAATCTATGTAATGGCATTCTTGCATAGGTAGTATGTTTAAATCGTGTTCTATCAATCATGAATAGTTAATATACCCCCGGCATGTGTAGGATCACTTGATCCACCAGTATGTTGTCATAATCTGTGTTTCTCTACTATGTCTAAATGTTGTTCTGATGACTGTTTAACATGGCTATTCTGTAACACTAGCACATGTACCTAACATAATTTGGACCTTTTCTGCAAACATGTTTGTTAATGTGTGACTACGTATGCACTAGGTGTTGAACTTGTTCTTCTAAGTCTTTACTAAAATATGTCCTTAAAAACCTAAGCCTGTTTGATTATCTGCTTTTCGTGCCCAATTTGACCATTTTGTACCCTTCATTTCTGTCAATAAGCTATTATCCACTCTCCCTTATTATCACTCATGTTATTCTAAACTCTATATCCCTAGCCGGCTGAAAGCCTAGGCTATTTATGTTCTGTCCTTGACCTCCCTAGTGTGAGAAATGCTCAGGGTTCATATGAGACCCTTGTGAACTCTGACATACTAGGACCTGGTCCCTAGTCTTTCCTTGAACTGTTTCTGATCAATCTCTCTAGTGTGAGCACTGCCCTGAGTTCTTGAAGCCCTTGGGAACTCTGACACATTAGGGAATTGGATTCTTTATGATCAACCTTGATATATGGGTGAATCACTCAACAACTGATTATTTCTATCTATGAACATGGATTTTGGAAGATATTGTGAGTTGAAAGGCCTGGCCTATCCAGGTGTATTTGGGCCTGCTGTAAGCTCCCTACAAATATACTTATTCTGTAATTTATTACATTAAATTCTGGTCTCTAATAATTATGTATAACAACAATTCAGGGGTGATTAGTGAAATTGGGAAAGGATTCTTATTTTACAAGGTTGGGTAGAAATCCTGCCAATAGGTTCGATACTATGTTGTTAAATGATGTATGTTAGAAATCATGCCTATAGGTTCCTTATTATGTTCACTCATAATATGCTAGCAGCCATGTCCATAGGTCCAATGCTTGGTTCAATTATGTTTTTGTTTACCTTGAAAATGGTAATTACAATTAAATTTGATTTTGTTGTTCTAAAAATACGTGATTTATTTTAATACTAGTTGTTAAGCAATAGATGCTAAGTATGAGTTAGGGAAATGTGATAAGAGTAAAAGTAAATAGCCATAGGCAAACCAGACTACTTTAGGTCAGGTCTCGAGCTGGCCGAGATAGGGCCTCGAGGTCGAGGTATAGTGTTAACGGCGGATGGTTGATGGAGGTCTAATAGTTCTAAGGGCCTCGAAGAGGGATCTTTATGATCAATGATGAGTAATAAATGAAGAACAATAAATGTAAGCAATAAATCAATAAAGAGACAATAGAGTATGTTTGAGTTAGAGAGTAGAGAATATTCTTCTTCTTTTTTATTGAATATCATGTGTGCAAGAAATAATAAGGGTCCCCTTTATATATGAGGGGGGAATCCCAACATAGTACATATGCATTTATTGCAAAGATATGCAGGTTGTACAACTATTTAATGTCACAGTATGGACTTGTACTATTCTTGAAAATCTAGTCAGCTCTAACCACGTTCCTTTTGGGAATTTCCCGCTTGTCTATGATAGCCACCAATTTGCACTGTCCCGAGGTCGAACGTAGGAAACCCTCGGGGTTAAAACTTGAGCTGTGCCTCGAGCCTTCTGAAGACAGGCTATGGGATGCCACAATAATCATAAAATCGGACTCTCCGATTTTAGTACAAATAGTCCCCGTGTTTTTTAGAGTGAAATGATAAGAAACGATCTTGAATACTCGCCTCTTCGATACTACCATCATGACGTAAGCCCCGTTAGTGCATTAAATGACATGAATCGAAGGTTGCATAGAGGTCGTTGTCGGCACGATTATCGAGGTTCCCATAAACCGTTTTTTGTTTGACTTTTCCGCTTCTCAAACGTTGCCCAAACAACTTCTATAAATAACTCAAGTGTTTTCCATTCATACTTTTACAACATGCTCAAGTTTTTAGAGCTAAGTTCATCATCTTCTGCATTAATCTTCTCTCTGTGCTTGCTTCTTAATCTCCTTTCTTAGAAACTTTGTTATAGTTATGGCAAAAATTTCTAAACCGGTACCCCAGAAAGAGGGCACGACTTCTTCTTCGCACCCTTATAAGGGAAAATCAAAAACACCTCCAAGTATCGAGCAATGTATTCCAGGCCCCTTCGATACGATCTTCGATTTTACCATAGTTAAACCCTTTTCTACACCGGGCCGGTGCGAGCCCATGTCTCGGTACATCAGTGTGGTAACCAAGGTGGAGAGAGTAAAAAAGGACTGCCGCTGGGGCGATGCAGTACAAATAGAAATCCCTAAAGGTGAGGAAAACATAGTGACACACAAAGCTGGCTTCCTCAGTGTATACACATACCCTTTCACTCTGGGTCCCGTAGAATCTTCTTCTCCACCGATAGACCCGGTGATTCTTGACTTTTTTCGCCAATACCAAGTGACACTCGGTTAGATTTATCATTCTTTCTGGTAGATTGTTTATATGCTTCGATACTTTTCCAACCGGATCGAGGGAATGAACTTCACCCTCGACCATTTGATAAGGTTGTATAGCCCCCGTCTCTTCTGAGAGGGTCTAATTAAGTTACATCATCGGTCTACAAAGACGTTATTTGCGAGCATCGATGAAGACAAAGACCGGGGATGGATGAGTCAGTTTTTTCAAAGTATGAACCTCGGATATCATCCCTGCTGATAGGATGCCATTCCCGGAAGAATGGAACATGAAGCGTAAGTATCACTACATCGAGCATACTTTACTGCTCATTCTTCTTCTTCTGAACCGATTTTCTTTGATTATGTAGCCACCGTTTGGTTCCCCGGTGCTGTCCAAGACCTTCAGGGATGGATCAACATTTAGACTCCGCCTTTCCATACGGCTAGTGTGCTTGGCGCGATTTGACCAAGACGCGGTGGCAGGACAAGAACCACGGTAAAGCCTTCTTGTTGTCGTTGCCAAATTTCATATAAGTATTCTTTGTAGCGGTAATTTTGATACATTATGATTGTGCAGGCCTCGGGGAAGGCATATCGATGATATCACCTCCTCTCGGTGAAAAAGGGTTTTTGAAGCCCGCCAAAGACAGAAAAGGAAGAAGGAGACATCGGCGGAGTCTCCAAAGGCAAAGAAAACCATGACCCGAAAGCCTAAGACCGATGCCAAGGTCTTGACTTCGGCTGCTGCTGCAAGTCTTTGTACTTATGAAGTTGATGACGATGATGATCGCCCTTTGATACAAAGGGTAAGACGGAGCGTTGATGCTCCAAAAACTGTTGGGCAGAGGGCCAGCGAGTCAGAGGTGGCCGATGTGGACAAACCTCGAGTGGAGAAGGCCATCGAGGAAGGTTCGGGTGCAGTCCCCAAGCCTCAACTTGGACATGGTACAGTCCGTGCCGGCGAATCCTCAGTTGGCAAGTTCGGAGGGCCTGAATTCGAAATTGTTTGGGGCCAAGAAGAAATTCTGATAGAGAGTGATGTCGTGGGCGGCTTCGAATTTTGCCCTTCATTTTCCCTAGGTGAAATAAGGTATCCTTGGAATAAGGGCGCTGCTAATGTGGATATCTCTCAGGGAGAGGATGACACATTTAAAGATTATTTTGAAGGCATTGAGGAGGAGGCTGATCTCAATGCCACCGTCGCTCTCGAGGAGGCCGAGAGGCTTCATAAGCAGGTGATCTTGTCGATACACTGTCTGTGCTTCAAATTTTTATTCTTGGTAATCTAACTTTCTTCCTTTGTGTTGTCGGTCAAGAGGTTGTATGACCAAGATTTCTCCAAGATAAATTACGAGCTTAGTTTCCGCGAAGGGGAGCTCGAGAAGCTCACCTCCGAGATGAATGAGTCGAGGGCTTCCTATACCAGAAAGGAAGAGAGTTGAATGAGCTTCAGACAAGTCTAGAGGGGGTGCACCAGGAACAGACCAGCTTCGCCGAGCAGGTAACATGGTATTCATAAGTTCATCTTCTATATTCTCATAAGTTGGTGCTCACAATCTTGTCATCTTTGAAGATCGAGCAAAAGAATGCCCTAGCGGGACAACTTCAGGAAGAGGTTGCAGCCAAGGACACGTAGATCCTCGAGCTGAAGAGGCAGAATGAGGTTGTGGCCTCGGAGAGAGACCTTTTGCTGGGAGAGTTGACCTCGACCCAAGATCTCATTCGAAGTGCTCAGAGGGAGGCCACTGCATTATCTACGGCCAAGTCTGAAGCCGATGAGTATGTAGCCTCGTATAAAAGAAATGTCATTGACGCTAATGATCGGGCGAGGGAGATATCCGAGAAGGGCAAGCTGAAACTAGCTCGGGCCATCGCCCATGCTCGTTCACAAGCTAGGAGGTAGGCCCTCGTAGAAGCAAGTGCCAAAGGTGCCGATCTCTCTACTAAGATTGAGAAAGCCAGGGCCTTAGAAAAAGAATCAACACTTTCAACTTCTTCGGACGAGGGCTCCGGAAGCAATTCAGACAGTAGCGAGGGCGACAAGGGTGAAGAGTAGATTTGCTTTCTGCTTTTGTTAATCTTCAAATTTTAATTTCAGCTCTTTAGGGCCCATATTCGTGGTAATAGGGATCCTCGAGATCGGGCACCATCTCGAGGCTAGATTGATAACTCTTTTAGGGCTCATACTTGGAGTAATAGAGATCCTTGAGGTCAGGCACCATTTCGAGGCTAGATTTATAGCTCTTTTAGAGTCCATATTTGTAGTAACAAAGATCCTCGAGATCGGGCACCATCTCGAGGCTAGATCGATGTTGATAGATCCTTAGAGCCCATAATTATAGTGATAGAGATCCTCGATATCGGGCACCATCTCGAGGCCATATTGATATTGATAGATCCTTAGAGCTCATAATTATAGTAATAGAGATCCTCGAGATTGGGCACCATATCGAGGCCAGATTGATAGCTCTTCTAGAGCACATGCTTGTAGTGATAGGGGTACTCGCGATCGTGCACCATCTAGAGGTTAGATCGGTACGGGGACCTTGATCCCTCGAATGCTACATGACAACGTCATTCATATAACATAATTATGAAGTGTCATTTCCTTGAGAAATGGAATTTCACATGTAAGTGGTACACTTGTGTTTTTATCATTTTGTTCATAGTGGAGGCGGACTCCGTAATAATGTCTTCTTTCCCTTCATGCATGAACCCCATGGTTTCCATACGAGGTCCCCGACCTGGAGGATTGGACTAGAAAACTGGTGGCATGCTCGACTTACGATGATTGTAAGTGGCAAGGCTTGTCGAACGGTAGATGGGAGGCCAAACACCATGGTGAGTGCCGTAAGATTCTTTCTTTTAGGATTTTTTTCCTTTTTATTAACTTCTTTACTGCAGGCATTGAAGAATTCTTCGATATGAGACCGTGCCATCTTGGAGAGGAGGAAAGGTCGTCGGTTTCAGGGCCGAAGAATGATAACAAACGGAAGGAATCCTCGATGGGCAAGGAAATTCATAGTGAGGCAAGGTCTACCCGAAGGCATAAAGGAGACGACACTGAGCCTGTCAAACCTGAGGTCTCTAGCCTCATAAGAGCGGTTCCTCTTATGCCATCGTGTTCTTCCCCGATCAATGGTACTTCGAGGGATGTTCGGGGCCAAGGGCCGCCTAATGGGAGAGGAGTCCTGAATGATTATTTCCCCTCTCGGGATGGTTCAACTGGGGCCGAAGAGGCCATACCAGGAGATGCTCGCTCCGCCTTCGAGGAGGCTTAGCGGTTCTGTTCTTCGGTGAGCTTCGATGATGTTTGTGGTTTTATTAGCTCCATGTTTTCATTATTTAACTGAAGCTTCTTTTTCATAGGCTTTTGACAAGCTCAAGTCCGAGTTACTTCGCTGCGAGACTCGGTTGCAAATAGCCATGGACGGGGAGAAATCCCTGAGGCTTCTATGTGATAAAACAGAAAAGGAGTTGATACACCTTCACTACGAAGTGGATCGTATCCAAAACTAAGAAGGCCACCTCGAGGGACAGGTAACTTTTGTTTTGAGGACATGGCCATTTCTTCTCCTATCTTTGGAGATTAATATTCTGATGTTTCAGTTGCATAGAAAGATGGAGGATTTGGAACTTCTCTGGGGCAAAGTTGGCCAGGTCAATCATTAGTGCAACTGTCACGACCCCAAATCCTATACAGGCCGTGATGGCGCCTATCGTGGAACTAGGCTAGCCGACCATCACTTTACTATGCATTTATTCAATTATCACAGTTCACAATTAAATAATAAGCAAGCAACCACATCATAATTAATAATAATAAGTCTTAGCGTCCCCTTAATACTCTAAACAAACCTCCCAAGAACTGGAGTCAATAGTCATGAGCATCTAAGAATAAATAAATCTAACTCTGCTAAAACTATAATATATGTCTCTCAATCAAATGCTAAGACTAAATAAGGAAGGGAAATGGAGAAGCTGTGGACGCTGGACAGCTACCTCGAAATCCCGTGAAATGCTGCTATCAACTGCGTCAACTACTGCTGCGAACTAGTACGTGGATCTATGCACAGAGGCACAGGGAGTCTTTATGAGTACGCCAACTCAGTAGTAATGAAAATAAATCACAGTCTGAGTAATATAAACACACAGAACATGTACACAATTCCACAAACCAGTAAAACACCAAGTCACCACGTAGTATTCATCAAATAATGAGTTCGAAATAAGTTTTCAGAAAAACCTTCGAAACAAGTGCAATATCAGTATATCTCAGTAAAATTCTCAGTAAAACCAGCGTGAAAACGAAGTAAATCATAGTTTTAAAACTCAGTAAAACTCTTCATAAAACTGCCCCTCAGGACAAAATCATTTATCGTAACCATTGCCCATCAGGCATCCTCACAATCACTCTGCCCATCAGGCATCCTCACAGTCACTCTTCATAAGCCCCGCGGGCATCACTCATTCGGTACCGGCGCTTACTGGGGGGGTGTGTTACAGACTCCGGAGGGGCTCCTACAGCCCTAGCGCAATAATAAGCCAAAACATGGCATAATTCACACAAAATATAGGCCCGCAGCCTCACTCATATCATATCCTCCTCACAATATAGGCCAGCAGCCTCACTCAGTCACACACTCTCAAGTTGCCCTTCAGGCCATAAATATACCAGGTTCTCGACCCAAAAACAGTATTTCATTTTCAAGAAGTAGTATCAAAATACTCTGAGTGTCAAAACAATTTCACATAAAAGACCGAGTGAAAAATCATAACATAGCAGTGAGAAAAATAGTAAAAACATCCCCCAAGGGGTAAAAAAATCGGCACTAGGCCCCAAACATGGCTTACATCCCAAAACATATCATAATGTATAAATACTAATTATGCACAGACTTAAAAATCGGTTTCGCAACTTAATAGTCGCCCAAATTAGGAACCATGTTCCAAAGTTTCCACCTTTTTATTTCAAAACCCGTGAAAGGGTGCATAGTTCGGGATTTCATACCCTCATGACAGGATTTAAAGACATTACTTACCTCAAAACTAGCCCGAAAACTATTCCGCAATGCGCTTGCCTCTCGAATCAACCTCCGAAGGTTCCAAATCTACCAAGTTCTGATTTTTATCATAAATATGGGCTTAAGGAACAATTTCCAATCGAAAGATATCAATTTTACTCCAAAAATCCGAATTCGGTCAAAATCCGACCCCCGAGCCCGCGTCTCGAAACTCAGATTTTTTTTTACAGAAAAGTGTTCTTCATCTTCCCACGAGTCCGTACATATAAAGAACACCAAAATCGGAGTCCGTTTGACCCCTCAAATCGACCCTTGAAGGTCTCATAATCCCATGCCCCAAAATCCTATTTTTCTACTGTTTTTCATGAATTAAAGGCTGGGATTAGGGTCTATAATCACCCATAATCGAGTTTTCATGATTAGAACACTTACCTTAATGAAAAACCAGTATTTCCCTCTTCAAAATCGCCCCCAAGAGCTCTTTTCCGTACAACAATGGTGTAAAAAGGGGTTTAGGTCGCGAATGAAATATTTAAATACTGCCCAGTGATTCCTTCACCCTAATCGCAGCCTTGCCCCTGCGATCGCATAGTGTTATGGTCTTGACTTCTGCGATTGCAGCTTTAAGCACGCAATCACACTTCACCGTCACACAACCTCCCGCGATCGCAACCGTGCCCACGCGATCGCGATGCACCATCAGCCGCTCCTTCACGCGCCCAATTTACTCTACGAGATCGCGAACTCCATTACGCGATCGCACTTCACACCCCTCTCAACTCACGCGATCGCGACCTCCTCCATGCGATCGCGAAGAACAAAAATATGCCACTCCTCAGCTAACCCTACGTGATCGCAATCAAGTCCACGCAATCGAACTGCTTAAGCCACTTACCCTACGTGATCGCCAACCATTCCTCGCGATCTCAATGAACAAATTCCTACTGCATAAACACCAGAAAACCAGCAGTGTTTTCAAGGCTAAACGACTCCGTTAACCATCCGAAATCAATCTCGAGCCCCTTGGGACCCCAACCAAATATACCAACACATCCCATAACATCATTCAAACTTAGTTGCACTCTCAAAACACCAAAACTAACATCAAAACACCAAATTCACATCGGATTCAAGCCTAAGAATTATTAAAATTTCTAAAACTCACCAATGATGTCGAAACTATCCAAATCAACTCCGATTGACCTAAAATTTTGCAGACGAGTCCAAAATGACATTACGAACTTGTTCCAATTGTCGGAATTCTATTCCGACCCCGATATCCTATTTTTCACTGCCGTACGGAATCGCCAAAAACTAACTTTCACCAATTGAAGCCTAATTCTACACCGGACATCACAAAATTATTCTGAACACATTCCTAAGTCCCAAATCACCTAAC
>ML265616.1:0-42095 GCA_005239495.1 Nicotiana undulata
TGTTCAGGGATTCTTGAAATGGACTTCTAATAGGCACTCTGTGAGAAGTCCAATTGCAGTTGTATTCGTCTAGTGAAACGTACAAGATTGGCATTCTAGTTTTCTTTTCTTATTACTTCTCTCTTAAGGTTGAACTCATAGAGCTTTAATCCCGGATCCGCATCTGCTTATATTAATTAATGCTCTCTTTATTTTCATCCAAGTTCGCAACTGAATGATAGCATATCCTCTTTGATAGAAGTGATCTTTTAAAGAGTTGAACTGGATATGACAACCTAAAAACAAACTAAATGGCTAAAGATTGTGTCTATGTCAGGGTAAAGAAGCTCCTTAGTCCTTCCTCAAGTAGTCACAGCACGAGAATTATAATTTGGATCAGCTGTTATATGTTAAAAAAGGGTCCAATTCAAGGATGTTTTAACAAATAGAAGATAGAGACTTTCCAATGTAAAAGAGACTAACTTTGCTAGCATGATCTAACATATAAGAGTATAAAGAAAATACTGATATGCTATACAGACAAAAGATTACTCTGGCACAATCTCAATGTCACCATTCACTTTGACATAGAGAGACATGAATCTCGACATGTCTAATAATGGCTGGTTTTAGGTGTACAGTATTATGTTAGTGACGAGCAAGGACTGTAAGTAGTTAGGATTGACTGTAAGTAGGGGGAGAACTTTACGGGACAACTGTAGCGTGTCACTTGTATTAGCCTCTTCGTGATGTTGTTCTCTCGATATTTTGTACTCTCTTTTTATATAGTGGATTGTTCATCTCTGTCGTGGACGTTGGTCAATTGACCGAACCACGTCAAATATTTGCGTCTCTTTTGGTAGATTTCTCTTTTATTGTCTGATTTATCGTCGTCCAAGATTTTCTTCGCTAGCTTCCGCATGACACCTGACTATTTTCGGTCCTAACAGAACTAGCTATATAAAGTAGGCTCAACATAATGCTGGAGTTAACAAGTTACTGAGGAACTTCACAAATATTCTTGAAAGTCAGCCTTCTAATTCTGAATTTGCTGTCTTTTCATTATGTCGACAGGAGCTCCAAAGTGCCAAACCACAAATCTAGGAGTCAACTTGGCTTTTGCATCATGGCCAATTAAAGAACCAAACGCTTATTTCGCATTGAACATTTCCAATCTCATTATTTGTACATTTACATCGTAAGGTAATGACTAAATACACGGAATCTTAAACCAAGGTTAACATCACACCATTAAGCATAAATGATGTGAAAATGTTTTATTACAAATGAAAAAATCACCATGTCGTTGAGATCAGTTCCTTCATTTCCATTTCAGAAAAAGCTGAATCTCACAGCAATTGGACTCCTAACAATGTGTTTGTCAGAAATCCATTTGAGAGATCCCTGATAATAACCGAAACTTGGATTACTAGGCAAAGGTGTAAACGTCACTTGATAGCTCAATTTCTGGTTCACCTCTGAAAAAACAAGTGTAGTTGGCTCAACTTTCACATCAACGCCTGGTGGTGAATCAATTTCAACACTGTATGTTGAGTTGGCTTGTCCTACGTTCGTCACGTTTCTTGAATATATTTGAGCTGCTGAGTCGGTACGGAGTTTAATCGAAAATGATGGATAATTTAGTTGACCTTCTAAGATGCTAGTTATCTCTGAACAATTAACTTTGCGCTGCAAAAAGATCCCAACTTGTCTATTTGTGTAATTTAGACCACATAGGTAAGATACGTAGTCGGCTGATTCTATGTCATATATCAGGCCGGGATCATTTGCTTTTGATGGATTAACGTGGCCTGCACCTGTGGCATAGACATCAGCTGGAAGGTACGTTGCATCCTCGATGAAGTTCAATCCGAGATTTAAGACATCAGCTGTTGTCATAATCGCTGACTTGATAGCAGCTGGAGACCAATCAGGGTGAACACTTTTTAGCAGCGCTGCGACGCCACTGAGATGGGGACAAGACATTGAGGTACCTGAAATCATGTTGAAATTAGAGTTTGTGTTCGTGTTGTTCTCCAAGGAAACATGCCAAGCTGCTAGGATGTTAACACCGGGACCAATAATGTCCGGTTTTAGAATTCCAGGACTTGCATAACTTGGACCCCTGGAAGAAAATCCAGCAACCACTGGAGCACGATCATCTCCGATTATAGTTCCGTTGAATACTATTGTTGCAGTAGGGACTAATGTTGAGTTTATATACTCTTTGATTTTTAGACCATCTGCATAGCTAACGTGTGTCACCGGAAGGACATGTGCCTCAGCTAATGTTGTGTTAGCCAGGTTTTCTGTATTCATAATAATCATGGCAGCACCACCAGCCGCCTTCACTGCTTCTCCTTTAGAAACTCGCGATGTTACACCAACCTCACACAACACTATCTTTCCCGTGATATTTGTGTTGTTCAGCGAAGTAGGGTAACAATATTTAGCCCAAATGTCACTGTCATTGCTCCCCGGATAGGCAAGAGGCAACAGCGTTGGAGGAAAGTCACTAGGTTGAAAAGCTGATTCTCCATCGTATTCTTCGTTGCTTCCAAGCACAGCAGTAGCCTTAATTTTCCTGTCGATGGTACTTGCACCAACTGTTAAAATCCAAGGCGCTTCATTAGATGTCGAAAGCTTGTATGGTCCTGAATTTCCAGCAGCACAACTAACAAAGATCCCCTTTTCCATTGCACTAAATGCACCAACTGCAATAACGTCTTCATAGAAATTATAAGCAACTCTTCCAAGGGAAAGCGAAAGCACATCGACACCATCTTCAATAGCCATATCCATTGCTGCCAAAATGTCACTTTCAGAACAAGTGATAGCGGAGCACACTTTGTAAATAGCAACATGAGCTAGAGGTGCAACGCCCGCTGCAGTGCCATTAGCATTGCCAAATATATTAGCACCTGGCACGAAATTTCCAGCAGCTGTGCTAGCAGTGTGCGTACCATGTCCATTTTCGTCCCATGGCGACCCGTTACCCGAGGACTGGAAGTACCTCGCTCCAATGAGCTTGTTGTTACACTTTGTAACATTAAATTCACACGCACCCTTCCATTTAGCAGGGGGTGGTGGCATCCCACTGTCGCTAAACGAAGGGTGGTCCGGGAAAATTCCCGTGTCAATGACACCAATGATCACACCTTTTCCGTAATTTGAGTCATTCCAGAACCCCATATTCTGGTGCAATCCCAAGAAATTGAGACTATGCGTGGTGTACAAATCAAGTAGCTTTTCGGGGCGTGCAGAAATAAATCCTTCCTTTTTCTCCATTTCCTTGAGATCATCTGGTGATAATTTAGCTGCAAAACCTGTTAGAACGTTTCGATAGGAATAGATCAATTGTGGCGCCTCACGAGAGCTATCTGAAGTTGTTGCAGGCAAGAAAGAAAGATACCAGCTTTCCAAATCTTGATATCCGGTAGCCCTATCGCCATCAGGGAACTCACAATGAACAATATAGACTTGTGAATTGCTTTGTTTTTCTTTAGGCCTTTCATCAACAGGGCGTTCATTTGCATTAGTGGTGAAGGAAGAGAAGAGAAAAGTAATGCCAATTATAGTCAGAATTGACCTGTATTGAGCCATTACAACTTCAGTGCTAGTGAAATATAGCTGATTATTTGTGAGTTTGGATTTTGTTGAAGTGTTTTGGAATGTTTGATGGGTATATATATATAGTTGTTGGAAGTCAGAAGCTATTATAGATATGTGAAATAGTCATGCCAGGAAATTCTTGGATTAAATGGAAAAAGAAAGTCAAATGATAAACTACACTCTAAAGCAACTTCATTTTATTTAACTTATCTTTGATAACGAACATATAGACGAAGAAGTCAATCAAAAATATACATTTTCTATAAAAGTAATGTTCGAGTCAACTTGCTAATTCGCCGGACAACTTGTTCAATTCACAACAACAAAACCAAGGTAATCTACGAACGCCTCCCTCCGAGGTTGAGGGCTAGTTCGATCATCTTTAAGCTCTCTGCCTTCCACAATTGAGGTGAAAGGTTCACATTCCATAAGCAAGGGCGGATGTAGCCTCTTGATTGCGATTTCAACTGAACCTATAACTTTCGACAGAGTATGAATTTATATGTAATAACCTCAGCAAATATTAGATTTGAACCCTTAATTTTAACAGTACAATAAGTTTAATTATATAAAAATCTTAAAAGCCGAACCCATTAAATTTAAAGCCTAAAGATGCCTCTGTCCATAAGTAGCTAACATATCTTTCTCCTTGGAAAAGAAACCCTCCCTCCAAATAAAGAAAAAAGGATAAAGATTTAAAGGATCCAACAAATGTAATGTTAGTTCGTTGCTTCTCTAACGAAGCTTTGTCACTCCCCGAACCTGGGGAGACGTGGCTGGCACCCGGTGCCGTGCTGGCCCGAGCGAACCACTCTGTAACTCATGATCAATCGACCAAAACTCATGCATTGGAGAAGGCCGAAGATATTTACTCGTATTTATCTGAAGTGATTTCTGATTGTAAAAAACTCTTACAAAGTTTTCAGTTTCTGCCTTTGTCTGTTGTTAGAAGGTCCGCTAATCGGGTTAGCTACCCATCCATCCCTTGTTGTTGATGTTTCATAGTTTGATTCGAATAATTAAGATGATGGTTGTTTCAAAAAATGTATTGACCCTCACTATACATAGATTATAAAATAATTATATACATATATTATATATCCATTGGCTATTTAGTTTAATTCTTCTTCAACTAAACACATATATGTATTTTATATTCACATGTTTCAAAGAAAATATAATTGGTTTATAGATTAGAATCAGTTAGTTTTACGGATTCAATTTAGTGACAGCACTTGTAAAATAATTACATTTAAACCACTTGCAATATTTAGTTTATAACTCATAATCACATTTGATATTTCAAAATTCTTCAAAGAACTTTACAAATAAGTTATCTATTAATTGGTACTTGATCTGAATGAAGTACAGAGAGATTATTTAAATAAAGAGATAACTACGTCATAGTATTACAATGAAAAAATAAAAATAAGGAAGTGTCAATTTTTTAAATGATAATCCAAAGAATAAGTCTTTCAACATACTTTTCTGTGATTTTCTCTCGTTGAAATTCTTCTTTTCATCTTTTACTCTCTTTCTGATCTTAATTTTCTGCTAACAAAAATTTAAAGCCAACTCCTCCAAATACTTTACACTGGTCAGACTATCTGTATCAGTATTATCATATAGTCTATCTGAATTTGCAGGAATTTATGCCAATAAAATTAATTCCAACAAAATTGTTTAATCAAATGTCAAGTTTTCATTATTTAACAACTTAAACGGTAAGTCATTTGTTTTGTCCTATGGGATTCGTGTAGGGTCTAATGATATTGTCCGCTTTGCATTTAAGCCCGCACGACTTTAAAATGTGTCACTAAGATTTAAGACTTGTAAAATTCTATACTCAATATCTCTCTTGTATTTGGTCGATGGGGGATTTTTCTAGGGTGTCACATTTATTTATTTATTTATTGTGTTCTACGACATAATATTACTATTTCAAAAAATATTTAAAACTAAAGAAAAGAAGAATATTTAGAATAATAGCATATTTGGCCAAGGTTTTTTTGAGGCCAAAGGTGTTTTTTTCTATAATTAAGGGGTTTGATCAAGCTTTTGAAACGGAAAAAAAAGTACTTTTGAGGAGAGGCAGAAGTAATTTTGAAAAATCAGAAAAAAGTAACTTCTCTTCAAAAGTACTTTTGAGAAAATACACTTAGAAACAATTTTTTAAAGCTTGGCCATACATTAATTATTATTTAGAAATATTTTTTAATTTAATTAATCAAACACAAATTATTTAGAAAAGATACTACTCAAAATAAGATAATTTTTAAAGTTTGGCCAAACGAGCTATAAATCAGCAAAGTGCGCCTTTTCATTTTCATCCATTAGACAGGTTATTATATCCTCGTGTTGATTTCCCATCTTGAAGAGGTCAGGTGCAAGGTCTCTTTCTCATACATTCTATATCTATAGTTTACTTTTAACAATTCTCGTACTTTCTATATTTATAGTTTACTTTTAACAACTTTCGTCTTTCTATATTCATAGTTTGCTTTTAACAAATTAATTAAATAACACATGTTGCACTTTTGAATATGAGGTTATGACTTTGCGAGAATATACTCAACACTAGATAGAATGATGATATATGCTGCTAATTGGAATATACTGTTTATTGGGAACGACTCGCGTCTGGTAGTGAGCGCTTGAATCTATTTATACTATATTAAAAGCACGAAGGTCCTTAGCGAAATGTCATTCGTACTTTTTATCCTTTAAAAATATATATTACATTGGATAAGATTGTAAAATAAAAAAAACTTTCCTTATATTTAGAAGTTCAAAATAAAGTAAAAATCTAATATAATTTAGTGTTTTATATCTTCTCCCTATAAGAATACAATATATTAAGACATAAAAGAATACAAAAACAGTAGGAGGAAAGATTTTTGTTGGTTTCCTAACAAGGAAACTTCACGTTTTTTTTTCTTTGTCCTTGTTTAATCATAAGGACCAATTTTTCCTCTATTATCCTTTCATATGATTATTTATTGTTTTAAAATTTTTAATCATAAGTATTTTCTTAGAATCTTGGCTGTTAAATTGATTAAGATTTACTATGAAATTAGGATTTTGAAATAGTAATTATTGGTAAAACAAAAATTAATATTATTACTAAGAAAGTTTGTTACATATTTTAACTTTACAAACCAAGAATTAGTTAGTAAATTCATCTTGTAGCTAATTGGATTATTTAAAATATATAACTGATATAATTTATCTATCGCTAATTTTTCTTTTCTTTTGTAGCTAACTTGTCTTAGAATACATGGTACCTAGATGACTATTTTGATACGAAATTAATATAAAAGAACGAGATACATAATAACACTAGACTTTCAAGATTATCTTGGTTGTTGTCATGCTTAGATAGGACATCCGCTATTTTTATTGACTAAGCAGGATCAATATTTGTCATATTCAAAAACTTATAATTAAAAAAAAAGACTCATTGTTAAGGGATTATATTTTTTAAATTTTATATGCATCGATAGAAGGTACACGCACATCGCGCATGTCCTAGCACGAAACCCCTTAGCGAAATGTTGTTCGCTTTTTTTACCCTTTAAAATAGATTTTATATTGGTTTTAATTGTAATTTAATTATTATACTAATATTTAGGACTTTAAAAATCAACCAAATTTTGCTCGTTAAATCTTCCCTTATTCGTACTGCATATATAAAAATTCCTAAATTTTAGGAATCTAAAACCAAATAAAAAATTACTTATAATTCCTTTCCTTAAATAAATTATGTAAAATAATTATGACATTTTCTTATGTGCATTAGACAAAATGTATATAAACGTGTTAGAAATCTACTAATAAAATTTTAGCTCTAAAGTCTTCAAAAATTAAAAATTACCAATAATATGTAAACCAAACTTACAACATATTAGGTCGAGTATGAAAATATATATAAATAAGGTTAATACGATATGCTTACGTTTTGAAAATAATAGTACTATTTTAATTTGAAGTAATAAGTAGAATAATGTACTTTAAGTTAATTATTTGAATAAGTTGAGTACATATTGTAAATTTATACACATATTAAATTACAAATATGATAACAATACTCAACAAGTAAAACATAGATAAGATAAATTTATATATTGAAATTAATAAAATAAATTATATACGTTTATTCATAAGCAATTTAAGGTAGCAGTTAAAAGAGCTAAAGGAAAAACATAGAGAGAAAGGTATAACTGAATAAGATATACAGAATCAATATTCTTTGTTGAAATAAATTTACACATTTATTTTCATTCAAAAATAATATTTATATATATATATATATTTTTAAAAGTTTAATACTCATTTAGATAGGTTACACGCGCAACGCGCGTACCGTAAGACTAGTTTACCCTAAGGTGGGCTGAGGCGGAGCTAAGATTTGAAACTTATGAGTTTCAGCATTCTAGTTATTTTAAGTTACTGGGTTCTAAATTAATAATTTGTACATACACAATAAATTTCATAAGACAAATACAGAATTTGGACAAAAATTATTAGGTTTGGCCAAACCCATAAGCAAAGGGCTAGCTCCGCCCCTCAAGGTGGGACTCTCCGTCGCAGAATCCAGATTAATCAGGCCTTAAAGTGGTAATGCTTGAATCTGTCAAGATTGACAAATTAAAAAACTTAAGAGTTGGCATATCTTAATTATAGAAGTAAGTAATCAACATCAAATCTATCGGGATCCTATAAATCATTATCCATTTTTTATATGGAGAAAGTATGCGCTCATAAATAAAAAAAGGAAAAGCATTGCTGAAAATTTGAACAGTTCACATTAAAGGTAGAGGGCGAAGTTTTAAGTAATATCTCATTACATATATAAAGTTAAAATTTGCATTTTTGTTTGTAGAGTTTACTCCAAACTATATACTAGTTTTTAAGAGTACTACGCAGTTATAAAATCAGCTTGAGCACTTAAAAAGTGCTTTTAACTGCATGTGATTCAGCTAAGCCAAACAGGCTCTTGTTTATATCTGAAGAATCCAATAGATTGAAGATCAAATGGTTAAGTGACTAAGTCAGTAATTAAGGAACCAACAAGTGTTGATGCAAGTAATTATGTCTTAACAAATACAACATTAACAGGTCTTGATTCAATAACTGTAAAAGAAAACAAACTTATTTTGAGCTCTGAAGTTATTAGCTTGACTTCTTTTAATCTCCAGGAGATGGTCTAATGATTGAACTATGTGAGTAATATTAATCTTGATATTTTGAGTTCGAATTCCAGCCATAACACTTAAACGTGGGCTCGTGTGCTCCAAGTTTGGTGAGCATGTTTACCTTGACAACTTTGCACTTGTGGGCCGAACAAGTTGTCCAGTGAATTAGTTGAGGTGAGCACAAGTTGATTCAAACATTACTTACATAAAAAGGGCATATTGTAGATTGATTTCTTCGTCTATATGTTGTTGCTATCTCAACTTCATTATCAAAGAGGAGTTAAATAAAATCAAGTCGATTTAGCGTGTAGATGATCAATCCACTTTCATTTTTCTATTTCATCCAAGAATCTCCAGGCATGACTATTTCACATATCTATAATAGCTTCTGACTAGCAAATAAAAAAAGGCTTCCAACAACTATATATGTACCCATCAAACATTCCAAAACACTTCAACAAAATCCAAACTCACAAATAATCAGCTATATTTCACTAGCACTGAAGTTGTCATGGCTCAATACAGGTCAATTCTGATTATAATTGGCATTACTTTTCTCTTCTCTTCATTCACCACTAATGCAAATGAACGCCCTGTTGATGAAAGGCCTAAAGAAAAACAAAGCATTTCACAAGTCTATATCGTTCATTGTGAGTTCCCTGATGGCGATAGGCCTACCGGATATCAAGATTTAGAAAGCTGGTATCTTTCTTTCTTGCCTGCAACAACTTCAGATAGCTCTCGTGAGGCGCCACGATTGATCTATTCCTATCGAAACGTTCTAACAGGTTTTGCAGCTAAATTATCACCAGATGATCTCAAGGAAATGGAGAAAAAGGAAGGATTTATTTCTGCACGCCCCGAAAAGCTACTTGATTTGTACACCACGCATAGTCTTAATTTCTTGGGGTTGCACCAGAATATGGGGTTCTGGAATGACTCAAATTATGGAAAAGGTGTGATCATTGGTGTCATTGACACGGGAATTTTCCCGGACCACCCTTCGTTTAGCGACAGTGGGATGCCACCACCCCCTGCTAAATGGAAGGGTGCGTGTGAATTTAATGTTACAAAGTGTAACAACAAGCTCATTGGAGCGAGGTACTTCCAGTCCTCGGGTAACGGGTCGCCATGGGACGAAAATGGACATGGTACGCACACTGCTAGCACAGCTGCTGGAAATTTCGTGCCAGGTGCTAATATATTTGGCAATGCTAATGGCACTGCAGCGGGCGTTGCACCTCTAGCTCATGTTGCTATTTACAAAGTGTGCTCCCCTATCACTTGTTCTGGAAGTGACATTTTGGCAGCAATGGATATGGCTATTGAAGATGGTGTCGATGTCCTTTCGCTTTCCCTTGGAGGTTTTACTTCTAATTTCTATGAAGACGTTATTGCAATTGGTGCTTTTAGTGCAATGGAAAGGGGGATCTTTGTTAGTTGTTCTGCTGGAAATTCAGGACCATACAGGTTTACAATTTCTAATGAAGCGCCATGGGTTTTAACAGTTGGTGCAAGTACCATCGACAGGAAAATTAAGGCTACTGCTGTGCTTGGAAACAATGAAGAATACGATGGAGAATCAGCTTTCCAACCTAGTGACTTTCCTCCGACACTATTGCCTCTTGCCTATCCTGGAAACGATGCTAGTGACTCTTATGCAAAATTTTGTACCCCTGATTCGTTGAACAACATGAACGTCATGGGAAAGATAGTGTTGTGTGAGTTTGGTAATACAACACGAGTCAATAAAGGAAAAGCAGTGAAGGCGGCTGGTGGTGCTGCAATGATTCTCATGAATACAGAACTCCGGGCCAACACGACAGCAGCCGAGGCACATGTCCTTCCCGTGACACACGTTAGCTATGCAGATGGCCTGAAAATCAAAGAGTATATAAACTCAACATTAATCCCTACTGCAACAATAGTATTCAAGGGAACTATAATCGGAGATGATCGTGCTCCAGTGGTTGCTGGATTTTCTTCCAGGGGTCCAAATTATGCAAGTCCTGGAATTCTAAAACCGGACATCATTGGTCCTGGTGTTAACATCCTAGCAGCTTGGTATATTTCCTTAGAGAATAACATAAACACGAACTCTTATTTCAACATGATTTCAGGTACCTCAATGTCTTGTCCTCATCTCAGTGGTGTTGCAGCACTGCTAAAAAGTGTTCACCCTGATTGGTCTCCAGCTGCAATTAAGTCAGCAATTATGACAACAGCCGATACCTTAAACCTTGGATTGGACTTCATCGAGGATGAAACGTACAATCCAGCTAGTGTCTTGGCCACGGGTGCAGGCCACGTTAATCCATCAAAAGCAAATGATCCCGGCCTGATATATGACATAGAACCATCCAATTATGTATCTTATCTATGTGGTTTAAATTACACAGATGTACAAGTTGGGATCATTTTGAATCGCAAAGTTAGATGTTCAGAGATAACTAGCATCTTAGAAGGTCAACTAAATTATCCGTCGTTTTCAATTCAAGTCAGAATCAGCTCAACAGGTCAAACATATTCAAGAACTGTGACGAATGTAGGACAAGCCAACTCAATATACAGTGTTGAAATTGATTCACCACCGGGCGTTGATGTGAAAGTTGAGCCAACTACACTTGTTTTTTCAGAGGTGAACCAGAAATTGAGCTATCAAGTGACGTTTACACCTTTGCCTAGTAATCCAAGTTTCGGTTATTATCAGGGATCTCTCAAATGGATTTCTGACAAACACATTGTTAGGAGCCCAATTGCTGTGAGATTCAGCTTTTTCTGAAAAGGAAATGAAGGAACTGATCTCAGTGACATGCTGATCAAGATAGAACATTTCTAATAAAACCAGTTTCACCTTACGGCGTGAAAATGTATCTTCTTCTCTTTTTCTTTTCTTTGGTAGTTTCCTGTTTTATCGTTTTAGCAAGAGTGTGACACTATTAATAACAAATGTGTGTTTTCCTTTTTATCCTTTTTTAGTATGAAGTTGAATGTATCAGAGTTGAGATTGATGTCGTCTGTTTTCCACTCTCCTCAATACAATCATATTCTTATTCTACTACTCAACTATACAAAAATGAAATATATTACAAACATGAAACATGCTGTGCTGTTCTGTGTTTGCCAAGGATTTAGCAATCTGGAGTAAAGAAGGCACCAGGCCTGTTTTTTTTCATTCATAAACAAAAGGCCAATGTGAATTAGCTTGAATTTGTCAAATATTGACAAAACTCAGAATTTTAAATTCTTAAGAGTTGGCATATCTTCATTATAGAAATAGGAGTAACTAAGTTAAGGTGTGTCCAAGTTGACTCGAACATTACTGAGATAGAAAAAATTATCATGAAAATTGATGACTTTGTCTATATGTTGTTGCTATCTCAAGTTCATTTCTCAGAGTTTTGTTAGATTAAATAAAAATTGTTTTTAGCGTGTAGATGACCAATTCACTTTTTGGCCTATTTTTTTTAATTAATAATTCTCCCCGCATGACTAGTTCACCTGTCTGACTAGCAAATAAAAAATACATTCAAGAACTATATATATCCTCAACTAAAATCACAAAACTCCAACCAAAGTCCCTAGGCAAATACCTCATTTTTCTAACTTCATCCCTCCATCGTAGATATAATCCAAACTCATTAGCACAGAAAACTGATAGTATTTCACTAGCAGTAAAGTTGCCATGGCTCAATTCAGGTCAATTCTTACAATAATTGGCCTTCTTTTTCTGTTATCTTCATTCACCACTAATGCAAATGAACACCCTGTTGATGAAAGGCCTGAAGAAGAACAAAGCAATTCACAAGTCTATATTGTTCATTGTGAGTTCCCTGATCGCGAAGGCGCCAGAAGATATCAAGATTTAAATAGCTGGTATCTTTCTTTCTTGCCTGCAACAACCTCAGACAGCTCTCGTGAGGCGCCACGTTTGATCTATTCCTATCGAAACGTTCTAACAGGTTTTGCAGCTAAGTTATCTCCGGATGATCTCAAGGAAATGGAAAAAAGGGAAGGATTTATTTCTGCCCGCCCCGAAAGGCAACTTGATTTGTACACTACACATAGTCTCAATTTCTTGGGATTGCACCAGAACATGGGGTTCTGGAATGACTCAAATTATGGAAAAGGTGTGATCATTGGTGTCATTGACACGGGAGTCTTCCCCGACCACCCTTCGTTTAGCGACGAGGGGATGCCCCCACCCCCTGCTAAGTGGAAGGGTAAGTGTGAATTTAATGTTACAAAGTGTAACAACAAGCTCATTGGAGCGAGGTACTTCCAGTCCTCGGGGAATGGGTCACCTTGGGACGAAAACGGACATGGTACACATACTGCAAGCACGGCGGCTGGAAATTTCGTGCCAGGTGCTAATATATTTGGCAATGCTAATGGAACTGCAGCGGGGGTTGCACCTCTAGCTCATGTTGCCATTTACAAAGTGTGCTCAGGTATCACTTGTTCTGAAAGTGACACTTTGGCTGCAATGGATATGGCAATTGAAGATGGTGTCGACGTGCTTTCGCTTTCCCTTGGTAGACTTACTAATAATTTCTATTCTGACAACATTGCACTTGGTGCATTTAGTGCAATGGAAAAGGGGATCTTTGTCAGTTGTGCTGCTGGAAATTCAGGACCATCCAGTTTTTCAACGGCTAATGAAGCGCCCTGGATTTTGACAGTTGGTGCAAGTACCATCGACAGGAAAATTAAAGCTACTGCTGTGCTTGGAAACAGTGAAGAATTCGATGGAGAATCAGCTTTTCAACCCAGTGACTTTCCTCCAATACTGTTGCCTCTTGCCTATCCTGGAAGCAATGCTAGTGACTCTGATGCTAAGTATTGTACCCCTACTTCGCTGAACAACACGAATGTCATGGGAAAGATAGTGTTGTGCGAGGTTGGTAAAAATACGCGAGTTGACAAAGGAAAAGCAGTGAAGGCAGCTGGTGGTGCGGCCATGATTCTTATGAATACAGAAACCCTGGCTAACACAACACTAGCCGAGGCACATGTCCTTCCGGTGACACACGTTACGTATGCAGATGGTCTAAAAATCAAAGAGTATATAAACTCATCATTGATCCCTACTGCAACAATAATATTCAAGGGAACTATAATTGGAGATGATCGTGCTCCAGTGGTTGCTGGATTTTCTTCCAGGGGTCCAAATTTTGCAAGTCCTGGAATTCTAAAACCGGACATTATTGGTCCTGGTGTTAACATCCTAGCAGCTTGGCATGTTTCCTTGGAAAACAACACGAACACTAACTCTAATTTCAACATGATTTCAGGTACCTCAATGTCTTGTCCTCATCTCAGTGGCGTTGCAGCGCTGCTAAAAAGTAGTCACCCTGATTGGTCTCCAGCTGCAATTAAGTCAGCAATTATGACAACAGCCGATGTCTTAAATCTTGGATTGAGCTCCATCGAGGATCAAACGTACCTTCCAGCTAGTGTCTTCGCCACAGGTGCAGGGCACGTTAATCCATCAAAAGCAAATGATCCCGGCCTGATATATGACATTGAACCAGCCGATTACATAGCTTATCTATGTGGCCTAAATTACACGGATAGACAAGTTGGGATCTTTTTGCAGCGCAAAGTTAAATGTTCAGAAATAACTAGCATCTTAGAAGGTCAACTAAATTATCCATCATTTTCGATCCAAGTCAGAAGCAACTCAACAGCTCAAACATATTCAAGAAATGTGACGAACGTAGGACAAGCCAACTCAACATACATTGTTGAAATTGATTCGCCACCGGGCGTTGATGTGAAAGTTGAACCAACTACACTTGCTTTTTCAGAGGTGAACCAAAAGTTGAGCTATCAAGTGACGTTCACACCTTTGGCTACTAGACCAAGTACCAGTTTTAATCAGGGATCTCTCAGATGGATTTCTGAAAAGCATATTGTTAGGAGCCCAATTGCTGTTCGATTTTTCTTTTTTTGAATACACAAATGAAGGTGCTGATCTCACTGACGTGCAGATCAAGATTTTTCATTTATGAAATAAAACCATATATCAAGATGTTAACTTTGGTTTATTATTCCTTGTATTTACTCATGTATCTTACAATGTAAATATATCAAATATTTATCAATAAAGATTAATTAAGAAGCTCATATTGTCAAACTCTCTTGAGAATCTTACTGAGTCAGAAATTGACCAATACATTAAGTATGGCTAAAAATCGGAAAATAAATAAAGGAGAAACATGGATGCGAAGACTTGTACCGAGCAATACACATGTACACATTGTTAGGATCGAAATAATCAGTTGACACGCGGAAGTTAGTAAATCAAACCTTGAATGAAGATAATCAGATAACAAAAGAGAAATATAACAAAAGAGATACAAATATTTAGCGTGGTTCAGTCAATTATAAAAGAGAGTACAAGACACAAAGAGGCAAACACAAGTAGCAAATTATAACTTGTCCGAAATTATTCCTCTAAACAAGACTCTTTGACGCCTTAAAAGATCCTCAATTTATAGAAGTCAAAAAAATTTAGACTAGCCAAATATAAAAAAAATTATATTTTCCTGTTTCGTAAAAAGTAAAATCAATTATAATAAATATATTGTCCTTCTTTCAAGATATAGGTCAAATATAATTAGAAAATTAGGACAAACGTCTAATACTAATAATAATAATAATAATATTAATACAAAAGAATGTAGAAGTTGACATTGGAAATGTGCTAGACAAGATACGCGTTTCGTTTCATCAATTAATATTTCAGTTGGCCATGAAGCAAAAGCCAAGTTGACTTCTGCATTTGTGGTTTGCAACAAAGTCTCAATTGGAACTGTATTGGATGTCTTAGTATTAATTGATTAGAGTTTAAATAATTGTGGGGAAAAAAAAAGTTGACTTCCGCTAAAAGTGAGGGAAATCATTTTTCACCTGACGATGAAAATAATATTCAGTAGAAAAATATTTTCTGACAATTAAACACTAGAAAATAACTTTTGAAAAATAGAACATATCATACGCACATGTTTAATGTCTCTACCACGGGCAGAGGTAGGGGTGAACATAAGTCGGGTTGGTTTACATTTTTTAATTATCAAACCAAACCAATAGTGTCGGATTTTTAAATTTATAAATCAAACCAAACTAACAAAGTCGGGTTTTTCAATCTTGGGTTCTTCGATTTTTTCGGATTTTCGGGATTCTACCGGATAAAGTCTCTGTAGCACAAAATATACAACTTGTGCTCGAAATAGCTTTTTAGTCCTAGTAAGATCCAACTATATAATGTATTTTGCAAGAAATAACACAATAATATGAGACAAGTCATATCATTATACCAAAACATTTATTAACAAAGATAATAAAATTGCATAAATCAAATATTGTTGATTAATAAGCTATAATAAAAATTAACTTATTCTACAAATATTATATATATGTCATGTCAAAATAAGTATAGCTAATAAGTACTATTAATTACATAACTAAGCACTGAAGAAAATGATAAAGTAAGCTATGCATATCATTATAAACCAATTTAAAACTTAAGAAAAAAAATATCCAATACTATCGTCATTTCTAGTGTTGAATTTAATTTCTTTTATTAGCATTAGTATTGATTTGAACTTTCTTTGAGTTACTATATTTATAAGCTATAAAATCTATTTAGCATTCAAGAATGCTAAACCAAGCTTGAAATAATATGTTAAAAGATAAAATCGCGAAAAATTTTAATAAATATTTATAAATATAAAATATTTTTTAAAAATTATATAAATATACTATCGGGTTGGTTTGGTTTCGGTTTGATTTTTTTGAATTAAAACTAAATCAAACCAATTATGATCGAATTTTTTTCAATGTCAAATCACAATCGAGTATTTTTTCCTGGTTTGACTCGGATTATCAATCCGATGCGATTTATCGAATTTTTTTTACCCCGGACACTGACTTGTCGACCTGTCAAAAGCAATTGATCCCCGACTAATAAAATAATTATGGGCGTTATCAGTATGGTTCAGATTATACATATTGGCAAATTATTAAGATTGTGAAACCTTAAAGGCATTAGCTACAGAAAATACAAGTACTCAAGAAGCACAACTCGGTTACAATTTTCTAATAATGGAGTAGTAAATATTTTAATTTACTGATTTAATAGACCTGTGCAAGTACATATAAAGCAGTAGAGAGACTGAGTTCTTAAAATTTAAGGACTTTCATACGAGAAACTCAGTTATTTAGTGGGTTGCTCGTTTCGGCTCCAAATCATTAAATTTTTAACTTTCAAAAAAATTAAAATCAAGATATTTCGACTTTAGTTGTTTTTTACCCTGTTCTATGTTATTTCGTGATTGTTTTGCGATTTAATTAATTTATTATTTTTTATTAGGATTATATTATTAGTGTGCAAAAAAATTAGTAAAATAGAGAAATTGTTATTTTATGAATAATTAATGTATTTAGTTGTTATAAAAAATGGTAATTAGTTATTTTTACTGCGGTATATGTATTTTAGTGATTTGTTTTGTGATTAAATCAATTTGTTATTTTTTTTATCCGGATTAGATTATTTATGTGCTAAAAGATTAGTAAAATAGATAAATTATTAGTTTAGGAATAATTAATCTTATTTAGGTGTTATTGTTATATATATATATATATATATATATATATATGTGTGTGTGTGTGTGTGTGTGAGAGAGAGACTATAATATTGTTTAGTTCCCTGTAGTGTTATGTTGTGCCCGTAATTTTATTGTAGTGCCATTTTACATAGTGTCTTTATAGTTATTGAAAGTAAACATTTAATTATATGTTAGCCTCAAAAATATCTGAAAAAAGATAACATAAACCCTGTCGAATTCTAGTCAATAAACGTAAGAAAATAACATTAAAAACAACAATATTTGTCAAACTAAGTATTTAATAATTAAAGCATATGTAGTTATGAAAATTATTTATTTAATTCTGTTATACACAAAAATAAGTGACAAAGAAAACAACCATATAACTTCGACTATTCATCTGAAGACATAGGTAATACATGCAACACATAGCACAACTCAGTCAAAATGGGGAAAGACCAAAAACCTAAAATTAGACACTGAAAATTAAAAAGTAGAAAGCAGAATGAAATCAAAAAAAGAAAGAGGAAGACCAAGATGAACCCATCAGAAATGGAAACAAAGTCATGGGGAATTTTTTTAGGGGAAACGGCCCACTTTTCCCGAAAAATTAAACCAAAAAAGAAAGAGTAGGAAGAAGAAGAATGCAGTCAAAAGTTTAAGCAAAGAAACAGAAGTATAAGCATAGAGGTGTACCTTTTCCGGAGAAGAAGATGAACAATGCAAATATATTAAATAATAAACACACATATATAATAATAAACTTACATATAAAATAATAAAGTTACATATAAAATAATAAACTAATATATAAAATGATAAACCAACATATAAGATAATAAATTAACATATAAAATTACAATATATATATATATATATATATATATATATTGAAAATATTGCAATATATGTAACGATGTTAAGTAATGAAAAAGAAAAATACTTTATTTAATATTGTTCAGTTTACAGTCATCGTCATGGGGTTCCGCCAATGCATCACGGACCTACATCGCTAGAGCAATTGTTGCTACAGGTCGAGCATAAGTTTTCATACATAAGGGATCCGCAGTGTTGTCCCATAAATTATGGGCTAGACGTGTAGACGATATGTGGGAGTTCATTAGGGCCTACCACTCCATCCATGTATAGTTAGACGTCTTCAGGATACGGGTTTCTACAGGATCATAGAGATCGACCGGTTGCAGTTCGACTGGGCGTTGATCACAACTATGATAGTGCGGTGGCGACTGGAGACGCACACGTTTCACCTACCCATCAACGAGGTTACTATCGCGCTTAAGGACATGGAGGTTCTTTCTGGTATGCCGGTTGATGGACTACATGTAGCTTACCTGCATGCTCTTAGTGAATATACGGGATTGCATTACCTGCAAATGTAGCAGCGGTTCACCGGTTTCCAACCAGCGGAGGAGACTGCATTAAAACGGGCCAATCGCTTGCAGTTAACGCCCGAACGACAACATCTGGAGGCGATGGATGCGGGCATTACAGAAGATTCATTGGCGGAGGTTATCGACCAGTACACGAGATTGTTGATGTTGTTGATGTTTCGTGGTGTATTGACCACGAACACTTCGGGAAACCTAGTCAGCTTGAGATTTCTTCATCATCTTAAGCGGCTAGATGATTTATCTGGTTACAGTTGGGGTGCAGTTGTTCTAGGTTACTTGTATTGGCAGATGTGTTGGGCGTGTATGGAAACCTAGAGAGGCGTTGCCGGATTTTTGTTGCTATTACAGATGAAAACATAGCCAATTCTTCTCATGATTATAACATACATAGTAAAAAAAAAATACCTTAAATTTTATGTGAACAGTGTATATTAGGTTTGATCCTGGTAGTGGCTCATGCAGTTTCAGCCACCTCTACCACCCATCGCTCTGACTGCACCACCTCCATCGTTCCTCTCTTTAGCTAGGAGGTGGGGACTAGATTACGATGCCCTCAGTCCCGGAGAGTACGTACACGATGTTGACGAAGAAGATGAAGAGACAATGACAATAAAATAGTGCCAGACAACGACGATAATGGCGCATGACAATTATCTCTTTTTTTTCTTGGGGTGTATGTTAAATTATTGTACTGAAGTATTAATGCTAAGTATCAATTATATTTAACCTCAATGGAAACATAATTTTATTTCATACACTTTGCAAGCTGACAATTTACATACACTTTTTACAACAAATTACCGCAACAAAACACAACGTGTATCCTTGATAATTGAGCACATTGGATGAACTTTCACCGCGAGCTGAATTACCACTGCTACCCAAACCAGCTGAATGACATTTACGACGGTCGTGTCCTATTTGCGAACATATGCCACATTTACGCGCATAAACTGTATCACCAATATCCATTTGGTTTCGTATACACATTCTTTTTTGCAATTGTTGTTGAAGCACATAATCCTTGTTGCACACTATTTAAATAGTTCTGGTGGCCAATAATGCTCAGCATTCACTGGTTGCAACTGTCCTCTATAGGTATTTAAGTGTGCATCAACACTATATTTTTTATCAACGTACCTCATTTCCACGAAACCTGTATGTATAAAGCACTTCATGGCATGTGATAAATGGACCATTTCCCGCAAGAGCATAACATTCTGGTTTCATTGACTGTGTGTGTATTATTCCCTCGGTTGTAATGAATAGCAATGCCAACTTCAAAAATATTTCGCTCGTTGCAATACTGCAAAAATAAATGCCATCATGCTCGCTTCCTGTATTTCTCAAATCGTTTCATTATTATTAGCATAAATTCAACACCCATTTTCATAATGACGATGCACCTCTAGATCTTTAAACAAACCTCTACGCTATCTACTTGAATGGCATTCGCATCATGGCAGTGAGAGGCAATCCACGTGCAGACTTCAATAACCCGTTGAAAGACTCTTACACATTTGTAGTCAGAATTTCCCATCTCCTGCCATCATCTGCATGCAAAGTCCACTTGTCATGATCATGTCGCAACTATAGGCTCCTTGGTCTTCTTTCATGATCAATTTTATTCACCTCCTGAATTTACACTCTTGATGATCTGTTGCAGCCACCAACATTAAATCATGCAAGTCCTTGTTTGGATAAGCCCTCTGGAAGTTGGCCTTCATGTGCCTCACACGGTAACGATGATAGGCATATGGTTCCTTCCATGCATTCAAATTATGTACAAAACTTAAAATACCGCCATGACGATCAGATACTAGACAAATACATGAACGTTGTCTGGCAACGTGCTCCTTCAGGTGGTTCAAAAATAATGTCTACCTCTCTTGGTTTTCATTGGAACAAATAGCAAATGCTAGGGGAAATATACTTCCATTAGCATTTACTGCACGACAATCAATAACTTAATATCTTACTTTCCACATACATGAGTTCCGTCTATGGATATTACCAGCCGATAATGCACAAAGTCATCAATGGCTGGTTTAAATACCTAGAACGCATATCTGAATATGCGTTTTGGTATTCCCGGACTCCGCTCAAGCTTCCATTCAACAACAGTCCCGAGTTTAAAGTGTTGCAATACGTCCATGTACCTGAGTAGAGAGGCAAATGACTCATCCTAGTTACCATAAACAATTTCGAATGCACGTTTGCGCCCGAGGAATGCCTTTCTTTTGGTAATGTCACATCCATATACCTAGTGGACAGATGTAATACACTAGTTGATCATGTACCTTAAGGACGCTTCAATATGTGGAATCGTGACAAGAAAAATCAAGTCAACATTCAAGTTAAAATGATTCCCATTGAATGTGTCCATTTCACAATTGTGGGTGCCTTTGAATTTACCCAAAATCCACATATTTGTTTTCAGCTTCCTCGCACGCAGCATCCAATTACAATCTTGAAACCATCTACGACAAATAACCTTGTATACTTCCGGAGATGACTCATGAACCACGATTTTATGACACTCTTTTATGATGTACATTCGCACCGCCCTACTTAGGCGCGTTTTATTAGCAAAACGCATGCCCTTTGACAACACCATTGCTCTAGGTTCATCCCACATTGTTGTCCGAATTTCGTCAAGATCCCTTGTGAGGGCATCCACATCCGGCATACTTGGCAAATGATCAAGGTAGGGAATCTCCCTTGAATGAAACGACACATGGGACTCGTACACTCTTAGTGCAATGGGAGGTGGAGTATGCTCCCTTATCAAATGAGGTTCAGCATTTTCGTCTTCATCATCATCACCCTCAACAGGGAAGGGTGACTCATCAGCATTGTTGTCATAATCATTATTCTCTTCCCGACTCTGTGCATCTACCAGATCCCGATTAAATATGTCATCTTCGGGGAATTGAGTAAGGAAAGGAACCTTCAAGTTGCTCGTTTTCACTGCACAACCAATAAAATAATGAGTTTCTCAAATTCATCCAAACTTTACATATACACTTTATGTCACGACCCCAAATCACCCCGGCCGTGATGGCGTCTTACGCAGTATTAGGCTAGCCGATTCGTTATTTATAGCCTAAAAGACCTTTTTCATTAGTTCATTTACTATCAGATATTATCATAAATCATATGTTTAAGCATTTCAAAACAAGCAGAAATATGTAAAACATTAAAACACTGCCCGATCTCGGAGTCACTAGTCATGAGCAACTAGAATACAAGTTTGATACTGTCTACTCAATACAAGATGAGTCTAATAAAAACAAATACTAAAAGATAAGAAGGAGAAAAGCAAGGGTGCGGACGCCGTGAAACTACCTTGCTAACTCCGGGATACTCTGAAGGACAAGATCAGCTCTCACTGGGATGCACTGGCACTTGGATCTGCACACAAGGTGCAGGGAGTAGCGTGAGTACGCCAACTCAGTAAGTAACAATTATAACTAAAGACTGAGTGCAATGACGAGCATTTAAAATCATATAAATTTCACAACGTAAATACCTTAGTGAAAATGACAAGATCAAATCAGTATTAGATTCAGAGTATCTCGTAAAAACTCCATTTTCAATGAAAGTCGTTTAAAACATTTGTTCAACATTTTTAATAGAGGCTCAGTATAAAGGTAGAGTGAAAATAGTAATTTCATAAACAAGCCCCTCGGGCGAAGTATCACTCATATATAGCCCCTCGGGCAAACCTCTCAGTCACTCGTGACTCAGCACTCATCAATCAATACTCACACTCATCACCCACGCTCAATAGGTACCGTATAATAACTGTTGCAGCGTGCAGCCCGATCCATAAATACATAGTTGAATTCGCTCACTGGAGGTGTGCAGACTTCGGAGGGGCTCCTACAGCCCAAGCGTTGTATCGCTGGCGTGCAGCCTGATCCAATATATCGTTGCGGTGTGCAACCCGATCCATATATGTCTATATAACGCTGCGGTGTGCATCCCGATCCATAAATATCCTCACAATCCGTCTCTCGGCCTCACTCAGTCATCAACCTCACAAGCCACTCGGGCATTTCAGTACAAAACTCAGGGGACTCAACCCAAAACAACTTTCATATATTTAAAATATAGTGATGAACAAAATTAAACAATAAACAAGTATAAATCATGATTGATCATGTTTTCTATCAAACAGGGTGAGGATAGTAGTAAAAATACCCCTAAGGGTCAAAACAGTACGACACAAGGCCCCAAACATGGCATTCCGCCCAAGTTAAAAGAATCATTTCTAAAACACATAGTTCACATTTAGAGTTTATCAAAGTATTCAACTCTACAGTTGCCATGGGACGGACCAATGTCACAATCCCTACCGGTGCACGCCCACATGCCCATCACCTAGCATGTGAGTCACCTCATTTATCAAAACAGTACGAATTTTTGGGGTTTCATATCCTCAGGTCTAGATTTACAATTGTTACTTACCGCAAAACGGACGAAAATCTACTCTGCGATGCCCTTGCCGCTCGACTCGGCCTCAATCACCCTGGATCTATCCAAAATCAGTATCATATCATTAATACATGCTAAAGGAAGAAAATCCACGCAAAAATTATCAAATTAAATCAAAATTCCCGAAATTGGCCAAACCCGATGGAAACAGGTTATGGATCTGTTCAAGTTGGTCGATCAATCCCTCCTTTCTTTCCCCTGCCTCCGGACACCTTAGAATAGATTTGATTGTAAGGAGGGTGAGGAACGAACACAGTGGTTTGACTGCTGGGATCCCAATCGGCCTGCATCAACGGAAAATAGAACTATCGAATCACGGATGACTCACTTTATCGGGATGGGAAGAATTGCAACATCGTCATTTCTTTCCTTCCCTAAATCGATCCACTAGTAGGTAGCGGTAGGAGAGATCCATTATGGTGGGATGGACCGTTCTCGAATTTTGTCCGTCTTTTCTGTCAATCGACGGAAGATTCACGCATACTTGGAGGGTACGACTTCAAGGGATGGACTCGATCGAATGGCCAACCACTTGCTATTTTTTTAGGAGGGGCCCACATCTCGGAATCCAACAAAAATTACAAAACTAGAATCCTTATTCGCTCACGAGTCTACCCATATCAAATTCATCAAAATCTGACATCAAATGGCCATTCAAATCCCCAAAAATAAACTCTTCAATTCTCCTCCCTTTTTCTCCTAATTTTCACCCCCAAATTCCCAATTTAGATGACAAAAATCAAGACACAATCATGGAATTTAACCAAAATTAAGTGAAGAACACTTACCCCGATTACTCCTCTGAAAATCCTCTCTAAAATCGGCCTCTCTCGAGCTCTCTAATGAATTTGGAATTTTTAACCTCAAACCCTCGTTTTGAACCTTTTAAATCTGCCCAGGTAAGTCTTCACTATGTTTACGGAAATGCCATCGCGATTGCGAAGAGAAAAAAAAAGATGCTCTTGATTAATGCCCTACGCGATCGCATAACCCCTTTCGCGATCGCGTTAAACAGCGCTGACTGAACTACATGTTCGCGGAACTGACCTCGTGACGCGAAAAGATAACCATACAACCTATGCTCAGACCCAACACTATGCGAAAGCATGCTCACCAATGCAAACGCGATGCTCCATCTGCCACACCCTATGCGAACACGGACCCACGTTCGCGAACGCGAAGAAGAAACAAGCAACCTCAAATTTTTTCCTTATGCGACCGCGTTCTTCTCTCCGCGATCGTGATGAAGAGAAGAGACACCAGTAACATAATCACACCAGCACTGAAAACATAGAGAAATATAGCCCAAAATAAATCTGAAACACGCCCGATCCCATCGGGACCTCAACCAAACATGTCAACGCATCCCATAACATCATTCAAGCTTAGTCGAACCTTCGAATCGCTCATAACAACATCAAAATACAAAATTAACCCTGAATTCAAGCCTAAGGATTTCTTAACTTCCGAAATTCGCCAACGATACCGAAAGCAACCAAATCGCATCCGAATAACCTGAAATTTTGCACACACGTCACAAATGACACCAAAAACCTATTCAATTGGAATTCCATTCCGACCCCGATATATAATTTTCTACTGTCGACCGAAAATCGCCAAATATCCAATTTCTTCAATTCAAACCTAATTCTACACTGGATCTCCGAATAACATTCCGAACCTACTTCTAAGTCTAAAATCACCTAACGAAGCTATTCGAATCATAAAAATCAAATTCCGAGATCATTTACCCATAAGTCAACTTTCGGTTGACTTTTTAACTTATTAACCAACTTAAGAGACTAAGTGTCTCATTCCTCTCCAAAATTACTCTAAACCCGAGCCAACCGAACCGACACAAAATATTAGAGCTGGACCACACATAATGAAGCAGAAATGGGAGAAACGGAGCTAAAAATCTCGGAACGACTGGCCGGGTCATTACACTTTATCACTTCACTTTGCAAATCATAATGTGTTTGATATCCCATGATTCACATTATCCTGTTGATGATGACTTCCAGATGGACCACCATGATCCAACACACCAAAACTAGGTATATTACAACTGACCCTTGTTCATAACTTATAAAATTCATATATGGCCGGTATTCCCTGTGGAATATATGAGCGTTAATACAAATTCATAACCACCCGATGATTGAGGTATATCCCTACTTTGCAAAACCTCATTATTCGAACATTTTCAAGCCTTGACGTACATTTCCAAAAAATTTATCACAATAAGTTCTCAGTGTTCATCCATTGTCGCGCCCCCTTTTTCTTGCGAAAGCGGGTTTCGACATTGACGACTCTTTCCCTTTTGGGAAAGGGATGTAGAAGTTGAAGGTCGCCACCTAACGGATTTAAGGTGCGTTAGGGCACCTATTGCAAATAACTCATATAAACTGATTTACGCTACCATAGATTGGGTAAGGGCTTGAAATTACCTTGAGGGGAAGGTTTTAGTCACCCCTCGTGGTCCATAACGGTGGGTCCCTTCCAAACTCATTTTGTGAATTAGTCTTTACAAATAAAGCAGTCTAAGCACACATATGTATATAAAATAAGAAAAGGGGAAGTCCTAGGTTTATTAGCCTATAGGATCACATCTGTACAATACCCGGTAAAACTTTCCTCAATGAGAGGTGTTACACATGACATTAGCGCACATGTCATCATATTTTCTACTACCCAATTACCCTCCCCTTAGCGGTTATATAAGCGATTTTAATTAAATGAACTCTATGCGTGCATTACCCGTCCCTTCCTTATGGACCTGGAGGTGTTTAGGACCTCTAATTTAGACTGTTCTAGACTCTCTTAAGGTGTTTAAAGGAGAAAATATAAGCGAAAAATAAAGAACAAATATGACTGTCAAGTAAAAGAACTACTAAGGGGCTCATGTTTACCTCCACAAATAAATAGACAATTAGCACGTCTCAAACAACAAGATTTCATATGTCTCAGAATGGTCCTATAACAGGATATCTAGGTGAGCAAGTAGAATGCATGCAAGATCTTGTGTCAAAGCGAGGTAATATAGACATAATCAGTTTGCCTACTGATTTTAGGACCTGTTGAATCTGGTCAATTCACAAATAAATTGAACAAAGCATGGTTTTAAAATTTTTATAAGATTTTAATTACCTACAGGCTTGCCTAGGCGTGGATCTGAGATGCCCTATGAACATGTTGTCTAAATGTAATCAGGATTCTAGAAATCAATTTAAAACAAACAGTTTGAATTTATTATGTCCTATAGGCATGCTTGTCTAGGTGTTGAACATTACGAAACTGGTTTTAAACACATTTATCCTTATAACATGATATCTAGGTGGGATTGCTTTTAAACACTCTTATAGACAGGATAGTTGTTGATTTATACGACGTAGGCGTGGCTTTAAAGCGAATGCAACAATAGTCCTAAAGCAGAGTTTCTCATGCATACAAAGAATGAACATTTTATTAGGCAGTAACAGTAGTAGCTTAAGTAACAAAATTTCTATGTGGACATTGTATTGGTAAAGAAAAGAGTCTCACACGTAAGCTGACACTTGACTACTCATCCAGCTACGTGGATCAAGGAAAACGCGACAACTGGATATGATTCTATAAAGCGGAACGGAACAAAAAGGCACGGTTCAATAAACCTTTGAGTTCATCAGCTACAGGGAACTCAACCTAATCAAGATGATGAAGAGACACAGTCAAAGTGAATCCGGACAGAGCTACGGGTAGATTCGAGAATCCTCAATTAATTACATATACGTTATGTAACTTTCACACACCAGTTATGGTTACCCTTTGTAACGCCTCAGTAATGTAATAATTAGATATTAATGAGCGGTCATTGCAAGAGTCAAACGTTATATTAACAAACCCCCTATATAAAGGAAGGGAATGTAACTTGTAATGGGCATCTGGACTTCGAATACAACCTACTTTACTTTTCCGCATATCATACTATTGTCTTTTAATTATTCCTCTTTATTCAATATAATTTCTTTGATTATCAATAACCCGCGTTCATCCTAAAAATAGCTTTGGTCAAAGGATCTAATTCTTTGGTTAAACAAATTAGTTCCGTTACCGGGAATCTGATAATCTTTGTTCACTTTTCTATTGATATCCTCTAAAACGATGTCGAACTCCAACGACAACAACCTACAGAGGAATGGAACCACAGTTCCATCACCTCAAGGAACCCTCGTGGTTCAAGGGAACCATCACCACAAAGATCTGACAACAACCGCAATAATAATGAGCAAACAGTACAACAAGATCGAATAAAACAAATGATTGCAGAGTATGTGGGACAAGCTTTGCAAGAATTTGCAAGGGGACTACCAGCATCACCACCTGCATCACTGACACCACCTCCAAACAATATAGTCACCGGGGAAACTCCTCAGTCTGGATTGGTAAACTCGGCAAGGGGTGACACCCTTAACGAATCTCTCGAAGCGAGACTAGGTATGACTAATGACTTTGAATTGCAAACTTTACTGCTAACCATGAAGAAACAGATGAAGGAACAGAACGATCGAATCGAGCAAATACCTGGAGTGCCGCCTATTATCAAAGGCATTGATGTTGATATGTATTCTCAACAACCTTGGAAGCCAAGTGCAGCACCCTTGCCTATACCCAAGAAGTTTAAAATGCCTGATGTTCCCAAATATGATGGAACAAATGACCCACGTGACCATGTGACCGCTTTCACTACTGGAATAAAGGGCAATGACTTAACAAAATAGGAGATTGAATCAGTCCTTGTCAAAAAAATTGGAGAAACACTCACCAAAGGAGCCCTAACCTGGTATTCTCTTCTCCCTGAAAATTCTATTGACTATTTTGTAGAGCTTGCAGATTCATTTATAAAAGCACACTCTGGTGCGTAAAAAGTTGAGAAAAGAATAGAAGACATATTCAAAATAAAGCAAGGAGACACGGAACTACTCCGCGAATTTGTAGACAGGTTCCAACGAGAAAGAATGCAATTACCCAGGGTGCCTGATAATTGGGCAGCCATGGAATTTGCAAGTAACCTAAATGATAAAAGCTCGGAAGCCACGAGATGACTCAAGGAAAGTCTAAGAGAATTCCCAGCTAAAACGTGGAATGATGTATATAACAGGTATAGCCCTAAATTCAGAATAGAAGAAGATATCATTGCTCGTTTGAGAGATGAAGATCATTCCAGATCCAGACGTCCTGAATCAGACAGGAGATCAGGCAAAAACAGGTACGATCCTTACTCAGGACCCTCAGGATGTGAAACTCGTCCCAGGTTCGAAAACACAAGGTCAGATTATAGACCACCAGGAAGAGACGTGGGCTCATCCTCATCTAGATCCAGAAAAGATCGAGATGAACGATCTAGAGGTAATGCCCGAATTGGGGATCATACCTTTAATGTAAGTATTCCTGAACTTGTCTCAATATTAAGAAATATGGGAGATAAAGTTAAATGGACCAAAGAGATGCGATCAAATCCAAATAAAAGGAACCCGGATTTCTGGTGTGAATTCCATAACGATCATGGGCACAGGACTGCATATTGCAGATTTTTACAAGGAGAAATAGAACATTTATTGAAACAGGGCTATTTAACATAATTGTTTAGTGATAAAGGTAAACATGCATATATGAAGAACAGGCAGGAGCCCCCAAAACCTCCCTCTCCAAAGCGAACCGTCAATGTGATACATGGAGGAGAAGAAGTAAACGGAATAGTTTGCCAATTATCATCAAAGGTCACAATTACCCACGGAAAGCGGGCTCGAGAAGATCCAACCGAAGATGAAATAACCTTTGACGACGCAGATTTTGGTGGACTAATGCTTCCCAATAATGATGCCCTGGTAATATCCCTACTCATTCATGACACTAACATTAAAAGAGTGTTGATTTATCCAGGAAGTTCAGTTAATATCATCTTGTTAAGAGTCGTTGAAGAAATGCTCATGGGAAATCAGGTGATCCCAAAGGCACGAGCCATATCAGGGTTTGATAACTCTACGGTGATAACCAAAGGAGAAATCGAACTTAGCACTTACGCTGAGGGAGTAACTAAGAACACCAAATTCCAAGTCATTGATACTGACATGGCTTATAATGTGATTATGGGAAGGCCTTGGATCCATGATATGAAAGCAGTGCCATCCACCATACATCAGGTAATCAAATTCCCCTCAGAATGGTGAATCAGACAAATTAGAGGTGATCAGCATACCTCCAGAAATATAAATTTCGTGACACTTTATAACAAAAAAAGGGACGGAAGAACCAGAAGATAGAGAAATCTTTCAAGCAGATGTCACCGGCCAAACAGGTATGGAAAAAACTACTAACCAAATAGGTACGGGAAGAGATACCCACGAGAAGGTGGATCCAGTCACCATGGGAGATGCGCCGGACCATATAGATGTGGACTCTAGACCGGACGTCATTCATGAACCTAAAGAAGACGAACACATCAAAACAACCACGGAAGAGCTCGAAGTTGTTCCATTGTTCGAACAAAAACCTGAATAGAAGATATGACAGGTATTCCACCCGAAGTGATGACTCATAAACTAAATGAAGATCCATCCTTCGTACCTATTAAGCAGAAGAAAAGAAAGCAAGGACCATTCAAGAATCAAGTAATTGACGAAGAGGTACAAAAACTCTTGAAAATTGGTTCGATACGAGAGGTAACGTACCCTAACTGGTTAGCTAACACTGTGGTGGTACCTAAAAAGAATGGCAAATGGAGGGTATGTGTAGATTATATTGATTTAAATAAAACATGCCCCAAAGATTCATTCTCGTTACCGCATATAGATCAAATGATTGATGCTACCACATGTCATGAATTATTAAGCTTTCTAGTTGCATATTCTGGTTATAATCAGATTAAAATGGATCACTCAGACGAGGAAAAAACCTCTTTCATTACTAACAGGCCTAAAAAATGCTGGAGCAACCTATCAAAGGCTAGTGACTAAAATGTTCCAAGAACATTTGGGAAAAACAATGGAAGTTTACATTGATGATATGTTGGTAAAATCAACACGGACGGAAGACCACTTCCAGCACCTGTCTATTACTTTTGATATTTTACGCAGGTATAACATGAAGTTGAATCCAGAAAAATGCGCTTTTGGAGTACAGTCAGGTAAATTTTTGGGTTTCCTTGTATCAAACAGAGGAATAGAAGTAAATCCCGCTCAAAATTAAAGCTATAGAAGAAATACCTGATATACTAACAAACAAAAAAGAAGTTCAAAGACTGACAGGAAGAATAGCGGCTTTGGGAAGATTTATTTCCAGGTCCTCCGAAAAAAGTTTTAAATTCTTTTCAGTTCTCAAAAAGCAAAATCAGTTTGAATGGACTGAAGAATGTCAGCAAGCCCTCAGGAATTTGAAGGATTATCTATCAAAACCTCCGCTTCTGTCAAAACCAAAAGAAGGGGAAAGGTTGTACATCTACCTAGTTGTCTCAGAAATTATTGTAAGTGTAGTACTGGTAAGAGAAGACGAAGGTAAGCAATCACCTATTTATTACGTAAGTAAAACTTTACTAGATGTTGAAACCAGATACCTACATCTAGAAAAGTTAACTTTAGCCTTAATAATGGCATCTAGAAATTACGACCCTATTTTCAATGTCATCCAATCACTGTTGTGACTTTTTATCCTTTAAGGAATATATTGCATAAGCAAGAACTGTCAGGAATATTAGCCAAGTGGGCGATAGAATTAAGTGAGAATGAAATAATATATCAGCCTAGGACTGCAATTAAGTCACAAATATTAGTTGATTTTGTTGATGACTTTAGTAATAACATCGTTCCTGAAGTAGAAAAGGAGTTACAATTCTTTAACGGTGCTAATCCGGGTCTATGGACCCTATTTATGGATGGCTATTCCAATATAAAAGGTGTCGGTTTAGGCATAGTCTTAATATCACCCATGGGTGAGAAGACACGACAAGCTATTAAATGTTATCCTATAACTAACAATGAAGCAGAGTACGAAGCTGTCATTACAGGCCTAGAATTGGCACGAGAACTCTCAATTGAGCAAATTGTAATCAACAACGATTCCCAACTGGTAGTAAATCAAATGCAAGGGACTTACATAGCTCGAGAGACTCGGATGCAACAATATCTAGAAAGAGCAAGAGAGCTCGTAAGACAATTCAAAACATGGAAAGTAATACAAATACCTAGAGAGGAAAATGTAGAGGCAGATGCATTAGCAAACCTCGCAGCGGTTACAGAAGTAACAAATAAAGACAATACAATCATCGTCCATCTATTCCATTCAGCAATCGACCAGGACAGGAATGAGGTAACTTTCAACAATTTAACCTGGGATTGGAGAAACGAAATTCTTAATTTTTTGCAGAATGGTACCGTACCTGAAGACAAGAAAGCAGCTTAAGCACTTTGCCGCAAAATTGCACGGTACTGTCTCATTCGCAACTCATTGTATCGCAATATTCGGAGGATCCCTAGCTAAATGCCTCAGACCTAATCAAACGGAGTTCGTGATAAGAGAAGTCCATGAAGGACACTGTGGAAATCATTCGGGAGCAAGATCCTTGGTAAAAACCCTAATCAGAGCCGGGTATTATTGGCCTAAAATGGAAGAGGATGCCGAAAACTTCGTATCCAAATGTGACAGGTGCCAGAGGTTCGCCAATAATATGCATCGACCAGCAGAACTATTGCATCCAATCATATCCCATGGCCCTTCATGAAATGAGGTATGGATATAGTGGGACCTCTTCCCCCAGCTAAAGGATAGGTGCGGTTTCTGATCGTGCTTACCGATTATTTCACAAAATGGGTAGAAGCAGAAGCATTCAAACAGGTGCGGGAAAAGGAAGTTAAAAGCTTCTTATGGCGAAACATAATATGCCGTTTTGGGATAACGAAGGAGATCGTATATGATAATGTCCCACAATTTATAGGTTCTCAAATCACGGAATTCTTTGAAAGCTGGCAAATTAAACGAATTACTTCAACGCCATATCATCCTATGGCTAATGGTCAAGCTGAGTCAACGAATAAAATCATCATCAACAATATAAAGAAGCGGTTAGATAAAGTCAAAGGAAATTGGCCTGATGAATTACCAGCGGTATTATGGGCAAACAGAACAACATCAAAAACGGCTACGGGAGAAACTCTTTTCGCACTTGTTTATGGCTCAGAAGCCTTAATACCTGTAGAGATTGGCGAACCAAGCATAAGGGTTATAACAACTACGGAAGAAACAAACGACGATGAATTAAGGACCAATCTGGACCTGCTCGAACCACGAAGGGAAGTAGCATTAATACGGATGGCAGCTCAAAAGCAAATCATAGAGCGATACTATAATCGTAAAGCTCATCTCAGATACTTCAAGATTGGGGACTTCGTACTCAAAAGAGTCTTTCAATCAACAAAAGAGGCAGGCGCAGGAAAGCTAAGTCTAAATTGGGAAGGACCTTACAAAATTCGAGGCATAGCTGGGAAGGGTGCCTATGAGTTAGAAGCCATGGACGGAAGAATCCTACCAACAAGCTGGAACGCCATCCACTTGAAGAAGTACTACTTCTAAGGAAAAGAAGTATCCCCGGTCAGGTATCACACGTTCGATTTTATTTTGAACATTTAAAGTTTTACTAACTTTTTTTAGATGATAGGCATAAAGCTAACCCATCACCAGATGATGATATTAGACCTGCAAAGACGTGAGGAAATAACACAATTCCCGGTCTAGGGTTACACTTTCTGATGGACGTTTTAAAGGGTTAAGCAGTCATCATCTAAAAAATTATATACCTTCGAGCTCCGTACGTTTTTTCTTTTCAGGAAAAGGACCACAAGGAAGGAATAATCAAGTGCTCAAGATTTCATTCTTCAAATCTCAAACACTTGGGGGACTATACAGTATGGAAGGCGCTAAAACGAAGCAAAGAAGACTATCGGAAAGTCAAAGCTCGAGCCCGAAGATCCATCTACCCAACAAGTCAAGTGATACGAGCAAAATTGAAGAAACTGAAGACCTAAAATTCAAAAACCTTCGAACAATGTTCAGGTTGAAGGGCAAAGTAATAGCTACGAGAAAAAAATGCATCTTTATACTTATTCAAAACTGTTGTAAACAGTTAAGGGTAAAAGATTATCATCATTGTACTCAGTCAAAAAATTATTGTGATTAAAAACAGTTATCTTTGTAATTATATAGAAAACTGTTATCAAATAAAACAGTTACGAATGAAAAAGCATTTTTCTCGTACTTATTAAAAAATTGTTGTCAACAAAAACAGTTACGGACAAAAGCCCCTAATCATTATGAAAACCGTTACTAATGAAAAACAATTATTTCCTTGTATTAATTCGAAAAAACTGTTACCTATGAAAAACAGTTATGAAATACAAGTATATATCAAATCTGTTAAAAGAAAACAGTTGCAACATGAATTTTAGACGATAATCGAAACACATGTAAAATGTCGTGGAAGTTCAAACAAAAAACTTTCCTCAAGAAACATTCTTAAACATGTGAGAAATTCCTATCACTCTATTGCATTACTATGAAGTTGAGACGTTTCTTCATTAAATTTCAATCAAAAAGGGCCCTCTTTTATAAGTAAAGCCTATTATAAACAAGGCTTACAAACACCGTGCCTACTATGAAAAGGCTCGAGTGATTTTAGCATCTTCATGCGAAAGTTTAGAGGTACAACTAAAATCCTCAAAAATCAAAACATGCAAAAGACTTGAGAGTGAAACAAAGCTCAAAACAGAAAAGTCATAATTTGCATATATATATCAAAAAGAGCGGCTAAGTAAGAACTAGGTACTAACTAGTACTTAGCCGCATATATAATTTTTACATTTGAAGGTGCCCCTAAGTTGTCAGTTGGGGACTTTAGCAAGATCCAAATTTACCCCCGATGGAGCTGGGGGTAACCACCAATCCAATAATATAAAATAAAAATAAAAAGAGAACCAAAGCTTTAATCTTCTTGAGGAAGAAGATTGACTTCTTCATCCGCATAAAGAAGGGGAGCAACTTGGGACGGAGAGACATGTGCGGCAGAAGTCTCACCATCAGGCGAAGAGAGGTTAAGACCTTGTTGAGCCTTCTCCATGGCTTCCTTGGTTTTAGCTATTTCAGCACTAAGGTCGAAACCCTCTTGACTCATTTCCGTCAATGTGTCAAGGCGAGAATTCATATAGGCCCAACTCACATCGACATCGGCCGCTTCTTCGAGATCTTCGTAATCTCTTGCCCATATTTGAAGCTCGGCCTTTAGCCCATCCTTCTCCGCTTCAGCAGCCTCATGGGAAGCCTTCAAAGGCACAATTGACTCCTCCAAAGTTTGGACTATATCTAATGCATTACGCAGTTCTTCTTGAGTCTGAGAGAGTGATTGTACGAGCTCGTCAGAATATTCCTCCTTCTGCCCTAGCAAATCCTTCAAGTACCTAATCTCCTACGAAGCTCGAGACAGTTGTTCAGCAAATGAAGATTCCAAAAGACTCTTATCCTTATCAGCCTGAGTTGAAGAAGCCCTCTCCACTGCCAGTTCCGCTGCCATAATCCTCATCTGTCTCTTCAAGGTACTCCTTTCCTCCTCTAAGGCATCCATATCAATTCTTAAACTGTCATACTGTGCCTTCAAGTTGTCGAAACCAGCCTGCAACTCTTTTGTCTCCTGATCCGAATTCGAGATCCTCTTCATAAGCTCCATACCAATAAGATTGATCTACAAGAAACAAACCAATTAGATATGGTAAAACTCATATATGGAAATGGAATAAATTGCACCATACCTTCAAGGAGGTATGCACAACTTTATTGGCCAATGTAAGAGCTGTGTGGTTGGCTAGCTTGGTTTTCTCCGTGGGACCTATCAAAGGTTTGAGCCATACTTCGGGCTCGCCCGTTTTCTTGAAAAGACTTCCCTTAGCTGGAACTTCTATTATTACCCTCCGCATCTCCCTGATGGAAGACCCTACTTCCCTAACGAAAGGCACGGAAGCAGGCATAGATGAAACAACAACATGTACGGAGGGTTGAGGAATTGGAAAAGCCGTAGGCAAAACAACAGGCACGGAGGATTGAAGAGTTGAGGAAACCACGGGCAAAGCAACTACAGAGGTAGTAATAGCTAGTGAAGCGGAAGAGACACGAGGGGCAGATGAGACAGCTTCACATAAAGAAGCAGGAAAAATAGCGGTCAAAGGGACATCATCAGAGGAAAGGTCAAAACCTTCATGAAACAAGTACTCTACAGAATCATGAACAGGGGACTGTGAAACATCTTCAAAGGTTGAGGGTCTAACTGCAGACACGGAAGGCAAAGTCACGGGTGTAGACTCGTCGTCCAAAACCACCCGCCTTCTTCGTGACCTGTGCACCTATGCACCCTCCTTTTCTTCTTCTTCTTATTCTTCTGCGGAACGGGATTCACCAACCTTCCTCTTTGAGGAAGACGAAACAACAATAATCTCTTGGGCCTGGGCCAAAGACATCTTCGGAACAGACGTAACAGACACCCCACGAGCAGAAAATCCTATCAGAAAGGGAAAGCTTAAGCGAGAAGAAAAAAGGCTCGAGTAAGAAAAGAAGTAAAAACAAAAGCTTCACTTACCGTGGGTCTTCACTTGCCAACCATACTTCCCAGCGAAGTACTTACAAGATCTTTCTTCCGAAGATGCAATAGACAACAATTTCTCTATCCAATCACGGATACCGGAGACATTCTCAACAGTACCCATGATTGCTGAAAGAAGAAGAAACAGATACGGTGTTAATAAAACATCTCAAATCAAAAAGAAGAAAAGTAAATAAATGTGAGCTAAAATGTAATCACGTGCACGATTCCACTTCTCGGGGAAGGAAAGATTTTATTCACCCACTAAACCAGCAGTGGGTACAACGACGTACCGGAGGTACCAACCTCTGTCCTTATCATCTCTAGGGGTTACCAACACTCTTTTACTCTGAGCAGCCAGAGTAAAAACCCCTTGACGAAATAGGAAAAGAGAGTAGAGATGAATGAGATGGCTAAAAGTAAAAGGAACTGAGGCTAAAGAAGCTAAACTCCTAAGACATGCGACAACTCGCCACACAAGCGGACCAACTTGTCCTAAGCAAATATTGAAGAAACGACAAAACTCGATTATGACCGGATCAATAGGAGGTCTAAACCCTAAAGTGAAAGGGTACGTATAAATAAAAGAATATCCCGTCTTGTAAGACGTAATTCTTTGATTACTATTTGGAATGTAGACAGGGAAATCAGACCTCCAAAAAAATTCCCTACGAACTAGGGAAATCTAACCTTCGGTAATAATGGTTGGGTATCTCTCGACACTATCAAGAGAAGAAGACTGATCCATCAGAACTTGATTGTCCCTAGTAAAGATAAATTCAGCGGTAATAATCTCATCAACTCTGGGTTCACGAAGGTGTTCATCTCTACCTCTAGACAAAGAACGAGAAGCCCTAGCCTTAGGAGAAACTAGAGACCTGGCAGAAGTAGGGGAGACTATTTGAGAGGAAGAAGAGCCTCTGGAAGGATTGTATCCTAGACTCCTTAGTATAACACCCCTCCGACTCCTAGTCGGAGCAGAAGAAGGTGTTAAGTTCTTTACATCTATTACTCTTTTAGGTTGATTTGAAGAAGACATGTTTACAAAAGCAATGAAAATTCTTTACAAGTAAAAGAGACAAGTTAGAAAGTGTTTCGTGAAAGTAAAGAAAAGAAGAAGGGTATTTATACTTAAGGGAAACCGTCAAACATGAAAAAATAATGATGAAAAGTCATAATGGAAGATGTCACTTCCGGACTGACGCAGCCGCAAAAAGCCCTAAAAGACGCCGAATAATTGCAGAACCAATCCAAGAAGGACACGTGGTATGGTCATTAAATGGAAGTGACAAATGACGCCTATGTTCATGGAAGGATACAATGCTTCGAGACAAAGCGGCGGCAAAATATTCCCGCCATAAATGTGTATCCACTTACCAAATATTAATCGATAAATATATGGTAAGTGGGGGGACTATCTGTATTGGTAAAGAAAAGAGTCTCACACGTAAGCTAACACTTGACTACTCAACCAGCTACGTGGATCAAGGAAAACGTGACAGCTGGATATGATTCAATAAAGAGGAACGGAACAAAGAGGCACATTTCAATAAACCTTTGAGTTCATCAGCTAAGAGGAACTCAACCTAATCAAGATGAGGAAGAGACACGGTCAAAGTGAATCTGGACAGAGCTATGGGTAGATTCGAGAATCCTCAATTAATGACCTATACGTTATGTAACTTTCACACAAAAGTTACTGTTACCCTTTGTAACGCCTCATTAATGTAATAATTAGACATTAATGAGCGATCATTGCAAGAATCAAACGTTATATTAAGAAACGCCCTATATAAAGGAAGGGAATGTAACTTGTAATGGGCATCTGGACTTCGAATACAACCTACTTTACTTTTTCGCATATCATAATATTGTCTTTTAATTATTCCTCTTTATTCAATGTAATTTCTTTGATTATCAGTAACACGCGTTCATCTTAAAAATAGCTTTGGTCAAATGATCTAATTCTTTGGTTAAACATACATTGTTATGCAGAGGCAGAATTTCGTAACAAATGACATAATGCGTCTATAACATATTTTCTAGTATGCCATCGATCCTAAAGACATGGTTTCTAATGAAAGAAAATAATCATAATAATCCTAAGGCATGATTTCTAATGCAACAAGTAGTCATAATAAACCTAAGGGCATGATTTCTACCCAGTTTTCCCGCAAAATTATATAAGAATCCCTCCCCTTTTATTAATTTTTTCAATATATGTTTACAAGGGTTATATTACAGACCATGTAGCAAATGAGTTACAAAAATGAACAAAGATATGCTATAGGGAGCCTGAATAGGCCCAAAGTTAACCTGACAATACCAGGCCTTCAACAGTCCAAGATGCCATAGTCTCATAGTGTCCAATAGGGGTATCCTGGTGCGTCAAAGTTCCCAAGGGCATCAGGGATCCCGGGCAATGCTCACATTAAGATCCTTTCAAATAGAGAAGTGGCTATGTGCAGTAGGAGGGTCAGCCCCAGTGTGCCAGAGTTCGGAGGAATCTCATGGATTCCTAGGTAGTACATACACTGGAAGGGCAGAACCTTAAGTAGTAGGAGTGAGAGTGCTTGACATAGTTGGGATAATTTTGGAAAAACAGTATAGGAGTAAAACATTTAGGAGTGAAAAAGTATTTCAAGAGTAGAGACATTTTTGGAAAACATACTAGGAGTGAAAACTTTTTGAAAACATTCTTGATAAAAGGGGTTTAGTAAACAACAATATAGTCACAAAGCTTAGAAGTGCCCAGATTCAACTCAATTTGTTAATTAACTCTAAGTGAGGCCAATCAACTTTGTAGATTGGGATCAGGGGTTGGGCACACAAGAATCAGAAACACAAAACAAAAGAAAGTAAGAGCACATTGAGCAACAAAGACATGGAGCACACAAAGGTTGAGTGATACTCAACAAACAAATTCATAGCATTCATTAGAACATAGGCTACTGATTTAGAGTTTTAACAAAAAGTCATACTTGATGCTAAAGTAGTGAAGCACATGGGCGAAGTGTAGGAATAGTCATGCTGAGGACAGGGGTCTAATTACAAAGAATTAGTCATGCCAATGGAAGCTAGTGGACAGGAGAGATTTAAACATAAAAAAGTAGACATATTGGTTCAAGGCAGTAAACAGGAAGGACTAGGAACCTAAACTGAATAACATGTTGATTAAGGCAATAAATATGGGAGAGTGAACTTAAACATGCTGATCAAAGCAATAAGCAAGAAAGGACACATAATTAATATGCAATAGTTATACTAGTACAACAAGACATAGCCTGAATAGAAGTAAAGCAACAAGGAACACATAGATTTAAACTTCATATTAAAAGGAATGGCATTGGGAGCAGGAACATACCAGTTAAGGGAGCAAAACAGAAAGTAAAGTAGGTATAATTCCACAGTCTAGCCTTGGCTTTCAGCCGTCTAGACAAGCAACAAGCAAAAGTAGCAAAAAGAGAGATGAGAGAAAGTTTGTGTGTGTGTGTGTGTGTTATTGAACTACTGTTCGTGTGTTTGAGAGGTAGAATATGAGTGTATATATAGCACCTAGGGAGTAAATCAAATAAGGTAAAAGAATCACAGTTCAATCAATTAGGAGTAATTGATCAGTCACAGAATCAATTCCCATATGGGAGTCTGGAATAGCCCCCTTAATTGGGGGGGGGGGGGGGGGGGGGGGGGGGGGAGGGGTAATCAATTAACGGTCACAACATGGGATTTAATTAGGGCAAAGAATCCAAATCATACCAAATAGGGAATAATGAAAAATTCCAACCATACGGATGACTAATTAAGGCAGGTGTGATCAATTAAGGTCACTAATAAAGAAACAAATAAAATTTCAGCACACACTGGTTTTAACAGGACATTTAATAGGAACCAATCGGTAAAATCTTCAAAGAATATTGATTTTATAGGAAAGAGTTGTTCAGATCCCTAAATAGAAATCAAATAAGTAAAACCTCACAGAAATACCGGGTTTAACAACAAAAAATGGTCCGTATTCTTAATTAATATCAATTAGGGCAAAAATCCCAAAGAATACTAGATTTAACAGGAAAAACATTTGAATCCCTAAATAGAACCAGTTAGTACAGCTAATTCTCAGAAATCAACATAATAAACGAAAAAAGAAGAAATCAGTATAACCACTAGAAACATCTAGGGTTTGAGCATTCATGCAAAAATTAGTCAAATATGTAAAAAGATGAACAGATTAAACATTAAAAGTAGAAAATCCTTTGAAGAAGGTCTAGGGAGAACCCTAGTTTTTAGAAAGAGTGACTAAAATCGAAATAGTTAATTAAAACAAGGGATTTTTAAAGGAAAACACTTAATAATACTCGAATCACCTCAGATCTATAAAGATCTGAGAAGAATCGAATAGTAGCGAACTAGGGTTTTTAGAAAATAGTAGAGGTGAAGAGAATCGTTCAAAAATCCATGGATTCGTACCAAAAGCAAGAGGAAATCCATACTCACAAACGAAAATGGCCTGAGATCGGCCGATAAACAAGTTTCAAACCAGAACATGTTGGCTTTCCTTGAGATCTTCTCAAGGACTCATGAAACCAAAGAGCCAGGGAGTATAGGAGACCAGTGGTGGTCGGAGAAGACACGGAAACATCATAGAAGAGAGGTTCTCGCCGGTGACGGCGATTAGGGTTAGGGTGAGTTGAGAGAGAGTTGGAGGGGTGAGAGAAGCGAGTGACAGCGGATTGAGAGAAATAGGAGGGGTTAGGGTGAGAGTTAGTCAGGGATTAATTAAGGTAAGTTTAATTGTGGACTGTTGATCAAAATAATCAACGACCACGATTAAATAGGGTTATTGGGTCGGGTGTATACAGATTGGGCCTAAGGGGTTTTGGGCTGGTTTTTGGGTTAATATTAAAGGGGGGTTGGGCTGATATTAAAAGGGTTAAGTCTGAAATAAAAAGGGCTATTTGTTAAATACCCAAATAATTGAAAATAATATTTAACAGATTATAAAAAATAATTTTCATGCATAGAAGTGCTTTAAAATAATTACTCAAATTTAAAAAAATGCAACAAACTATTTTCTGGTAAAATAATGTAATAATGCATGCATGGGCTATAATTGCAAAGTTATTGCAATTGTAACCCAAAAAATATAAATCTGGCAATTTGTGAAATAATTTAAACTTAATATAAATATAAATAGCAAAATTAAGCCATTAAATTGTTATAAAGTCATTGGTGATGCAATTTGTAATTATTTATATAAATAAAATACTGGGATAAATTAATTAAAAATCCCTAAAAACGTAGAAATTATGAAAAAATATCAAGTGATGCTAATGCATAGTTTTGAAGGTATATATGCCTTTTGAAAAATATTATAGGGAAAAATTGAGTATCAACATCCGTAGTCCTCAATAAATCTTTCAGAGTTTCATCGTCTTTGATGTTAAACACAACATAGCAAGCAACCCCTTGCGGAGTAACAAAATACGAATATCTTCCGGTTACTTTAATATTCACCACATGTTTACTCACACTCATTTTTTTACATAACAACGATACCAATGTATCATATTCCATTGCAACTGGCAACTTAACATGACATTGTGGAGAACAACTGTAGTACTGAGTGATTCTCCATCACAACCTCACCACCCCAATATAATGAAACCCTATTTTTTCGCTCTTCGGACATTATGACAAAATGTGAACAAAGAAGGATTCTTAATGGATTTGTACAAAATCCTGTAACTCTTTAAATAAGGAAAAACCCAGTTCTGGGGTACAATCATTTGATATATAGCGCCTTAGATATGCGCGCTATACCCTTGTGAATTATTGGTGTGCCAGTTAAGTGTAAAAAAATTATTGGCTGGCCCAACATTTATATATAGCGCTATACCTATAGTGAGACTATTCACCGCGCTATATATATGTAATGGTGCCCTTTTTTTTATGTCGGGTGAGTCCAAAAATACCACAATTAGGTTTCAGACTCATATTTTCTCAATAATCATCTCCTATACTAGAATAACAAAGCAGGAGTCGTATAAATATAATTACAATATTTCGGAATATCTCGTGAATTTGACACTTTATTTGGTGCACATCTGAATTATATTTGGTTCTAATTGTGCCCCCC
>ML265616.1:42293-81145 GCA_005239495.1 Nicotiana undulata
AGGCCACCTACTAAATTATTTTTTTTTTTTTTGGTGCCCCCCCCCCCCCCCCCCCCCCAAAAAAAAAAAAAGAGAAAAAACTAGCTTGGAAGTTTGATAACCTTAAACCCCTAAGGCCGACACCTAAATTTTAGGTGCGTGATGAAAAATTGAAAAAGTTATTTTTTAACTGTAATTACTACATAGTCGTAAATAATAACTTATTTATTTCTATTGAGTATTTCTTCTGCTTTTTAATGTACCAATGCATATTTACATCAACTTTAAATTTTTTTAGTTTCTCCTAATTGTGTAAAAATCGTGTGCGATAGCCACTTTTTGAAGTGATATTTACTTTTTATCCAGCATTTCTAATGCTGAGCAAAAGTAGCCACTTGTCTATTAAAATTAATATGAAAGACAGTGTTACCCTTTCATTATCTCTTTTCTGTCCATATTCTCTTCCTTGCACGTTCCCTTCTATGGGTAATGCTGGTTCCACTTCTTCCTTCTCTATTGTTATGTTTCAGTTTGAAAGTTATCGAAAACTTTTTGTTGTATTTATCCATGAACCTTATAGGTGGTTGTAGTTATGTAATGCATTGGACTGTGTTATTCTTTGACAAAAAACAAAAAATGAAAAACAAAAACAAAAACCCCCAGATATATTCAAAAATGATATTAGTTTCAGGGAAGTCCGTGTAAACTTATTTCATGAAAATATTGATTGGTGATTAGTTGACACCCTAAAGAATATATAACAATCTTAAAGCAAGAAGGAAAAACTGAAAATACAGTATTTGTCATTTGTCTCAAGTTTATACTTCAAAAAATAATAGGGACATGTAGTCCTGAACTTAGAGTTATAAGTTCAAACGTTAAGGACATGTCGTCCTAAACTTAGACTAACAAGCTCATAAGTTAAGGGCAATAGGCCCTGAACATGACAATAGGTCATGAACTTACAGTTACAAGTTCAAAAGTTAAGGACAATAGGTCCTGGAGTTTGAGTTCCAAGTTCAAAAGTTAAGGATAATAGGTCCTTAACTTTGAATTCCAAGTTAAAAAGTTAAGGACACTTGGTCCTGAACTTCAAGTTTCAAGTTCAAAAGTTAAGGACACTTGGTCCTTAACTTTGAGCTCCAAGTTCAAAAGTTAAGGACACTTGGTCTTGAATTTTGATTTACAAGTTCAAAAGTTAAGGACACTTGGTCTTTAACTTTGAATTCCAAGTTCAAAATTTAAGGACACTTGGTCCATAACTTAGACTAACAAATTCAAAAGTTAAGGATATGTAGTCCTTAACTTACAGTTACAAGATAAAAAATTCAGGACAATAGGTCCTTAACTTTGACTTACAAGTTCAAAAGTGAAGGACGCTTGGTCCTGAAGTTTGAGTTCCAAGTTCAAAAGTTAAGGACATGCAGTCCTCAAGTCCTGAAGTTAAGTTCAAAAGTTAAGGACATGTATCCTAAAGTCTTGGAGTTAACTTCAAAAGTTAAGGACATGTAGTCCTGAAGTTTGAGTTCCAAGTTCAAAAGTTAAGGACATGTAGTCCTCAAGTCCTGAACTTAGACTTACAAGTTCAAAAGTTAAGGACATGTAGTCCTGAAGTTAAGTTAAAAAGTTAAGGACATGAGCAGAAGAGTATTTTCGTCCGGGCAGTTAAAGTTTATTAAAGTAGTGGCTAAAGACTAAAAACATTTTAAACAGTGGCTTAAAAGTAAATACATGTGTTATTAGTATGTGCTTTTTTCGGGCCAAATATGTAAAAATGACTTAATTGAAACTCCATTATATTTGCCAAGTAAAAAGTTTAAGCAAAAATAATAGAATTCAAGCTGTGAATTTTCTGTTCTTATTTAGATGCAACAAATATTTATTTTAACTAAGCATGTTCTCTTTTTTTCCCGAAGAAATATATATATATATATATATATATTTACTAGAGCTCTATTAATTTTAACTAAATAAAATATTTAGCTAAAATAATAAAACTTTAATTGCATATCTTATTACAGTATTTCATCTTTTAAAAGCAATGACAATTTGTTTCTAAGGTTTATTTCTCCTTTGTCCCAAAATACAACAACTTCGTCAGTAAACGGGTCTGTCACTCTGTCTTCCAAGTCTAAGTAAAAATTGAAGTCGCAAAACAAGTTGTGGAGAGAAGAACAATCTTCATCTTCATTCCCATTTATTGATTAGATATCAGCAGAATAGAAAAATTTCTAGTAGCTTCATTAATCTTCTTCTGTTCTCTTCTGGTGTCATATACTGTAGAGCCCTAATTCGAAGAATAGCAGAAATGTCGTGGTTGAAATCGGCGATGAGCAAAGCAGTGGAGGTTGGGAATAAGAACAACCTCACCCGCACCGTAAAGAACTATGCCGACTCTGTCGTTCAACAAGCCGGTCAAGCTGTTGCCGAGCTACACCACCGCATTGTAATTTCTCCACTTCCCTCTTCTCTTCTTGTATATTTGTTTATTTATTATTGTTACTACTTTTATATAAATAAAATTAGAACCCAAATGGAATCCAATAGAGTTCTACCAACCTCCTAGCACCGATGCACCATCGCTAATCTCATGGCGTTCTTGTTAAAGAAATGAAATTTGGCCCAAGTCAACATGAAAAGCTGGAAAAAAATCATTGGCTTATCAAATTATCTATCGTGCCGTGAAAAAGATTCAACAATAGACAGAAACAAATCCACTATCCGTTTTACGTCAAGCAATACCTGGAGTAACTCCCGATATAACAGTAAAAGTAAGACGTGTAGGTGGATCGACTCATCAAGTTCCCATTGAAATATGATCCACACAAGGAAAAGCACTTGACATTTGTTGGTTATTAACGGCATCCCGAAAACGTCCGGGTCGAAATATGGCTTTCAAATTAAGTTCCGAATTAGTGGATGCTGCCAAAGGGAGTGGCGATACCATACGCAAAAAGGAAGAGACTCATAGAATGACAGAGGCAAATAGAGCTTTTGCACATTTTCGTTAATCCATGAACAAGATCTATATATCTCGATCGGAAAAGAATCAAGAGAAAAAGAAAGAATCGGAATTGATCGATAGATTTCTCGAAACAAACGAAAAGGAAAGTGACTTTTTTATAGTCGAAATAAAGTGAATTTTTTTTATTATTAATTTTTTCTTGATTTTTTTCATTATTGGAAATGTATTTATCAATCAATTTGTTTTGTTGATTCAAGAAAGAGTTGTGTATTAATTCTGGGAGTTCTAGCTATATAAGAAAGCCTTGATTAATAATAACATAATAAGATAAATAATGAGGTGGTGAAACCATATAAGGAGTCCAAGTGCCCATCTCACAAACACGATGTGGGACTCAACACTGGACATCCAGAGTGTGTACAGGGGCCCCAACATCGAGTTAAACAAGAATTAAGATGCCTAACTTTGATACCGTGATAAATAAACGGAATCTGGCCATATCAACCTGAAAAGCTAGATCATGAGGTAAAGATTGACCAAGACCATATAAGGAGTCCAAGTGCCCATCCACAAAGGATATGGGACTCAACACCACTTACCTCAGACAATGCCGCCTTCTTGCAACCCTCTTATTTCTTCGCTACCTTGAACAGTTTCTTATGCAAAGCACTCAAACATTACCCCTTTTCGCCGTCTTATTCAAATTCACAGCTACAAAATTGTCCGGAATAACCAGTTTCAACTCACCCAAGAACTTCAATTTGGATGACCCAAATTTGTGCTCCATGGATTTCTTGATTGAGGAGCCTTAATTGTGCTAGGTAGCGGGCACGTGAGTGTGCGTGATACTGTGATAGAGAATCATGAGTCACGTGAGGGACGGAGAGGGCAGTGGTTGTAAGTTGAGGTAGAGGAAGAGAAAATCGAATTTAGAAGGCGTTTGGACGTAAAAATTGTAATCTTTGAAAAAAAGTACTCCGTGGTATTTGGAATATGAAATTATGTTTGGACATGCATTTCACTTGGAAAAATATTGTAGTTTTATGAGTGGGGAAACAAAAATTTCTGAAAGTTTTGAAAAAGTTTTACAAACTCATTTTCGAAAAATTTCCTAAAGTTTGCAAAGTTTCATGGACAAACATGTTTTTGAGAAAAAGGAAAAAATATCTATGGACAAACGGGTCATTAGGCTCCTTAGTCTAGGAATTTTTGGAGCACAAATGTTGGCCATCTTAAATGAAGCAGAAGGGTGATTTGTAACTGGTTATTCCAGTGAATTATGTGGTGGAGGTTTTAAAGAAGACGGCGAAAAGGGATATTGTTTGAGCGTTTTTTGCATAAGAAGCTATTCAAGAGAGTGAAGAAAGAGGAGGATAGTGAGAAGAAAGGTGTTGACTGAGGTGAGAGGGAACACCATGGATTTTTTTTTCCTAATAAGGTAAAGGAGTGAGAAGGAATTATTGAGTAATTTGCTTACAGGTAGAACTCTATTGAAATCCATTTTGGTTTTAATTCCTTCCTTAAAACTTGAGTTGTTGAATGTTGCTCAAGAATAGTGCTAAATTTATCTACCAGATTAGGCTTGGTAATATTTGATGAATTGGCTATTGTCGAATGTTCTACTTCACAAAATCCGGGAACCAAATAACCAAGTCCTGATACTAGGGTGATGGACTGATGGGCTAACTCGCCTATGAGGAAAACTATCAAAGAAAGCTTGATTCTTGACCTGAAGTACGTTTTCTGATAAAGTTAGAGATTTGTATGTCATGCAGGGGTAAAGATCCCTAAACTTCTATTCCTCGTTGATATTGCATTTTGATTCAAGCTCTGTTTGTAAGGGCTATGGAGTTTTATGTATATCACACCTAGACAATGTCAACATTACAGAGTATAAATTAAATAGCTAGAAAGTAAAATGAAAACATATCAACGCTTGACGAGGTTGCCTAGTGATAAAAAGTTTGAGTAATAACCGAGTGAACTAAGGTTCAAATTGTAGGAGAGGTGGAACTAGGCTAACTCTTTCTATCCGCGTAAGTCCTGGTGAGTATTTGTGTTGGTGGGAGGTAGCAGTTACCTGGATGATTAGTTGAGTGTGTGAAGCTGGCCTGGCTCTGAAAAAAAAAGGAGCTAAAAGATCAACCCAACGATACGAGTGAAACGAAGGATCTCCTTTGAAGTAGAACTATCATAGTGGCACTGAAGCAGAACAAAGAAAAAGGAAAGAAAGAGCAAAAAGGAGCTTTTCATTGTACATGGGTATAACAACAGCAGCAGACTCTAAAATAACAACTACGAAGATAATGCAAGTGTAAGGATAATCAAAGAATAGAGAACATCCTGATATAAACAGGCAAGAGATCAAAAATTTGAGGAAACAAAACCAAAGCCTCCTCATGAAATGGCTGTGGAGATTCACAACTGAAGAACATTCATTATGGAGGATGGTAATGGAAGACAAATATGGAGAGGCAGGGCCTGGAAAAATACCCTATAAAGTGGCGTGTTTTGTTTGGTTGGTTGCTCGAAAGGCATGTTTTTTTTAACACAGGACAATTTGAGGAGAAGGGGAATACCTATGTGCTCTAGATGTCACCTATGCGGAAGGGAGAAAAAAACCAGCAGTCACCTTTTCTGCACTGTTCAGTGACTGTTGAGGTTGGAACGTCTTTTTAGCACTAACAGTGATTCACTGGGTCATGCCCAATAGCACCATGGAAATGTTGTCATGCTGGAACAAGGGGAGAAGATCTGTAAGTGAGAAGAATAGATGGGGTATGATTCCTGCATGCATATGGTGGACTCGTTGGAATGAGAGGAATTCTAGATGTTTTGAAGACAATGCTAACTCAATAGCCCAGAAGCTATAATAGATGTTCTTGGGTCTTTGTAAGAAGATAGATAGATTGATGTATATTTATGGTTATTCCCTAAGATATTATGGCATGCACAGCCTTTGTGCTTTTGAACATAGAAAACTGTTATCATCTCAAAAAAAGAAAAAAAAACAGGCAAGAGAGTATTATTGTATCGTAGTCCTCGAAGAAAAGGAAACAAACTTGTTTTATTGTTTAGCATTATGATAGATGAACTGTAACAAGAACTTAAAAGTAACGTTTGCTTAAGAAAAGTAAGAAATATAGGCAGCTCAAATGGACTTCTGAAATACTACAGGAACTGTAAAGTTTTATATTTGGGCTCCCTTGTGCTTGGACTCTATTCTTATTTGTAACTGAAGAGTCAACTAGATGATTTACTGTTTATGCCAGGGGAATAGGAACTTCAAAAACTTCAAACAGACGGTCAAAAGATTGGAAGAAGCTTCTGTTTCTTGCAGGGGACCAGAGAGAGTTCGATTGCTGAAAATGTGGTTAGCTGTACTTAAAGAAATTGAAAAGAGGACTGAAGTTTCTGCTGAAGATAAGGATAAGATCACCGAGCAGCAGTATCCCTCTGAAGAAGCAAAGGAGAATCCAAGAAAACAATCGCTGGTGAGTAAATTGACCATCCATGCTCTTTCTCTTTTACCGTTCCTGTTTTGGGATGAAGCAGGATTTGGATTTTCTCTGTGGAGAAAGAATTTCTCCCTTTTGTTCCTCATGTAAGGAAAAGGAAATGGTAATATTCTGGAATTATTTTGTTCTTCTGTTTGGGATTTTATGTGCATTAAGTGAAATAATTGTATGTTTTAGTAGTTTGCCGCAGATCCATTGGTGCTGTTTTATCTCATGGAATAATCTGTTGAGGAATTTGTTCATTGTGTCTAGTACTCTCCTTTTTGATAAGGTGTATCCAGTAGTCCCCTAAATGGCTGTTTTGCTGGTTCTGAAATAAATATCAAGGAGTGTCAGTTGAGTGTATAGATTCCACTCCCTTCAATCCTTTTATGCTGCTTTTGATCACTAAGCAGCAGCTGCATCTTGTTTTGTCCTGCATACTTATGGGATGTCTTCGTCAGCTGATTTCAAGCTAACCTTGCTGAAGTCTGATTGTGGAACTCCTGACACTATTGTTATATGCCACGTACTAAAGCTGCTATGTCCACTATCATTAGCTCAGTTTCTCTAGAGTGTGATTCATATACCATCTTCAGTCCAGCAATAGTTAATGCAGCAAGTACGCAGTCTACGAGAAACCAACATGTCAGAAACTGATGAAGCTGAGCATGTTTGATAGAACTTCTTTTTCCACAAGCTTATTTTTGAAGCAAATCTGAATGGATATCAGATTGCCTTTGGTTGTTTTACAAATGCATATCAAGTTTTGCTGATCCTGATTCGTGGATCATTTCTGCTTGTTCTTGAATAGTTTAGAGAAAACGTCTATGCTTTATATGTCATGCTAGTTGTTGTGAAAGCAATCACCTCAATTAAATACTGACATCTTTTATATATATGTGTGTGTGTGTGTTTTAACCCCTCCCCAGGAGCTCCCTGCTTTGCTCCCTGGTGACTCGAACCCACAACCTCAGAGTTGGAAGTGGAGGGTGGTTACCATTGAGCAATCCTCTCTTGTCGACTGTTTTGATTGTGGTCCCCTTGTCTCTCTTATTTAGTTGTAGGTCTTGTACTTGTGTTGCTTAGATAGAGAGTAAACTCAAATCACATTATTGCAGTATTCTTTTCTATTATGGGTATATGTTGTTTATTGTTGATTGGATTCTCATGATTCACCCTTCAGAAAGCTTATAACCTCAATATACCTGTTTCACACAGATAGCTTTATCCCCTGTGTCCAATTTGATAGGTTCTCTATTATGATTCTGAGATGGGTGGTGAACCAATGAACTTCCGTGACGTCTTTCTGTACAGTCAAGCTTTGGAGGGCATATCAGTATGTATGGTATGTAAATAAATATCTCTAGGCTGTGTTTAGTTTTTCTAAAGAAGCTACATACATTTTTAGTTTCCTTTACCAATTCTGTTGCTACGTTTTCATTTTCATGATTACTTTGATCTTTCTAATAAATGCCTCTTAAGAAACATCTTCCATTAAAGTTCTTAGGTTAAAAAATGAAAGTTTAGATATAGACAACTACTCAATCTGTTTCAGTTTATGTGACATAGTTTGACTCAACATGGAGTTTAAGAAGAAAAAAAATGGTCTTAGACATGCTATAATATTTGTATGGCTATAAAGCATTTGAAACTTGTGGTATTAAACGTCTCATTTCATTTGTGTGGCTATAAAAGCTTCTATTACGGGAAAATGGTAAAATAGAAAGCTTACAGTTAAATTGTTTCCAAATTTAGAGATATGTCATTCTTTTGGAAATAGACTTATAAGGAAAGTGTCACATATATTGGAATGGAGGGAGTATTATTTTATTTGAACAAAGACATATATGGAGAATGATTGGTGTTTTCAGTTTCATCCTTTCAGATAATGTAATGTCTCTTTTCTCTTATGTATGTAATTTGCGCGATATCCAGCTCTCAAGATTGCTGATTACGAAGGTTAACAACAGGTTTACTCTTTCCTGTGATTCAGATTCTTGAAGCGCCAAATGAAGAAGAAGTGGCTCTCCTCCTTGAATTGTTTGGGTGAGCTTGGTCAATATCACTGGCCATGAGTTTGTGCTTTAGTAACTTTGGTATTCATTATGTTCTGGCTTATGTTGCATCTGTTGGCTAGGTATTCATTGTCAAGATATACTGTATTTGGTTACTTGCAGACTGTGTCTCACCGGAGGAAAAGAGGTTCACTATGCAATAGTCAGCAGTATCCAGGATCTGGCAAAAGCTTTCTCAAGCTACCAAGATGAAGTATTGGTAAAGTCAAATAGTCCTTTCTATATTTTATCAGTAGACAACCATAATTGGAACTCTATGTACTTTTGTACTCTCCGTCCGATAGTTTTCACTGCAGGACTATGTTTCACGGAGGCTGAAACTGTTGTGAAGTTCAATTGTGAGACATCTTTTATCTAGTAATTTTTGAAATTTTACACTGTGGTTGGTTAACTAAACCAGACCACCAACTAAATCGTAGGCCAGTTTATCCAAAAGTGTACTGACATCTGCATTTGGTCTGATAACTAATCGTATCTCCTTAATAAAATCTCAACTTGCTTAATAAAAATACTCAACCTGTGGAAAAGGAAAATTCTGTCTCCTTGAAACCACTGTGTATTAATTTATGGATTATAGATGCCCCATGTCCTTGAGCAGCCACATTGTGGACCACTTTATTTGAAACGTTGTAGTTTCCCCAATGGCTTGGTGTCTGAAGTTCGTCTCCAAGAATGCCCACTTTCTCCGTGTCTTTGTTTGTTCTGAATGTTTTTATCTGTGTTCCATCTAGGCCCAGTGAGATTCTTAGGCTCTTCCAGGTTCAATTACTCATTTCTATTACGTTTTCCGCCTGTTCCGTCTGTGGATCAAATTTGACAGGGGTGGGAACACTAGGAGAATCTTCATACTTTGGCATACTTTGTTTTACCATCTGCTTGTGCTCAGGTGAAAATGTTTTTATGTACTGTTGAGTCTTGACCGGTCTCAAGCTTTTACTGCAGTTCTATTCGCTCCACTCCTATCCATTTTTCAGAAGCTAATTTTGCAATTGTTTTCCAATGCCCGGTTTCACCTAATCTATTTTTCTGACCTGTTTAACTTTTTAGGTAATATCCCCCTCTGTTATCACATAATAGATAACAGAGGAGGATATTAGCTAACTTTGTTAGAAAAATAAATTAGGTAACACTGCATACATAAGGCCCAATGTGGTCCAGCCCTTACCTAGACCCTTGCGCATAGCGCCCAATAAAAAAAATATTACTTAAAGACTAAAACTTGCTGTCATGGCTTTCTATCCCGTGAAACATAATTTTCTTTTGGCAGGTAAAGCGAGAGGAGCTGCTCCAGTTTGCAGAAAGTGCTATCACAGGTTTGAAAATTAATGCTGATCTTGGGAGGTAATTTCTCGCTAGCACACTTCACGTTCTTGAGATCTTTGTGTATTTAATACCTGGCTGTCTGGAGCTAAATATTTTTGGGACGGAGCTGCCATGTGTTATGAGCTTTGACCGATGCAATTTGGTATCTTTAGGCGGTCTTATTTTGGCGAGAGGGGAAGTTTTGTGGTACTTGTTCTTACGATGGAGAAAATGATAATGTGTTTAAAAACAAAATTTTAAGTTATTGCCTTTTTTCTTTTTGTTCTCTTCCTTTTCCCGTTAATGCAAATGAAACATAATTGTAGCCTTCCATTTTGTGTTTGTTGTGGAGTAACTATCAGTACCTATACCAAAATAAACGGTAGTATCAGTGTTCAATTCGTGAATTGTCCCAAAAGGAAGGATAGTTTTAATTTGTGGAGTAATATAAATAGTGGTCATTGTTTCTTGAATCATGAGCAAGGTACCATATAAATTTTTTCTGATTTTTCATATGTTTGTGGTCTATGTAAGTCCGAAAAATACCGCGCTTGTAAATTCACAACTGAAGCTCAGTTTTAGAACCAGTTCTTGTTAAATCTTTTTTTGTAAGCATAGAATACATTGTGAAAAAGGTTTAAACTTGTCAGGAAGAGGTTATAAGTTGATGCAGCATTCGTCTTCTTCCTTGCAGAATTGATGCTGAGGTCTCATTGTTGAAGAAAAAACTTGATGAAATAAAAGCAGCAAAGGGCCCAAATGGTGAGGGTCATGAATTGATGCCCCAAGAGACTGCTGCCTCGATAGAGGTGAACCTTATTGCTTATTTATCCAGGAAAAAAAGGAGTGAACCTTATTGCTGTTCTGTTGTTTCCTTTTTGGTCCTGTGGCATAATGGAACTGAGCATGCCATCAAGAAGTTTATTTGAATTGCAAGTTATTATAATTGCATGCTTTATAAAGAAACTATCATTGTGGAATTATTTGTCATTGAATGGTTAATTGAGTTTCCATTATTGAAACATGTGAATTGTATTTTCATAAATTTGGATTGCTTATTTTATCTTAATCTGTATTTGAAGAATGTAATTGGACTATATATGAAAATGACATGATTTTGAAGGAGAGCGAAGAATCAATATTCATGTGTTCTTCTCCATTGTTGTTCTGGTTCTTGCCAGTCTGTTAACTCTTATTCAGGAATATAATTTCTCTTTCAGATTTCTAAATAAGGTCTGTGACTGTTTTCTAAGATGGTTGAATAGATGGTTTACATGCATGGGATATAAGATATGTACTATCTAACTCTATATAATCTCACTTCTCTAGTTTTCAGATTTAACTCACTTTTCTGGTTTTCATGAAAAAAATTCATGGTCCTGGTCTTACTCTTATTAAAAAGTTCTTATGGTTCTAATTTTACTTGTTAAAAAAACTTTCTTGTTGTAATTGTAGACCTTTGTAAGGTCGCATAAATTTTGTATGAGCTTACTGCACGAGAGAGCTTTCCCGTTTGCATCAACAATGGTCATTTGCACTTAAAATGGTTGGTATGTTATACTGTGCCTCACCTATCACATCACCTCAAATAGAATTCTCTCTGGGCCTTACTTTCAGAAGTTTTGGTTTTATCTTGCGAACATGATAAGAAACTGAAAGTTTTTTTTCAAAATTTTTTCTTAGTACTTCATAAATTAGGCTAAACCTTCCTTTTTTGTTTTGTCGTTAGAAATAGAAAACTTGATTGAACGCGACAGTTTCCATTTTACTGATAGGCTCTGAAAGAAGCACTTGCACATATTCGGGTCTGCTCTAAATTAGAAGGGCTTCTACTGAAGAAAAGAGCTCTTAAATATGGGGACTCCCCTGAAGTCCATGTTCAGAAGGTAGATCACTTCTTTTACCTATTACTTTCAAATGTTGTTTTCTGAAAAACAGGAACTTTGGTTCCCCGTTTGGGAAATTGCATTTTGCTCTCCTTTCCATTTGATGTGTTGTTTGTTATGGCTGCATCAGGTGGACAACAAACACTCAATAATATGTGATCTCCATATTGTTACTGTCTAGATTCCATTAAAATCATTACTCCTGACCTACTTTGTGAAGTTCTCTACCATTGGTGTGTATGCCATCTTTTAAATTTGTTCTCTCATGATAAATTTTAGTTTCGTAGAAAAAATTAATCATTTCCCAGTCCTAACCATTCTTTGTTTCAAGTGGGGCATATGTTCTACTTACACATCTACATTTTGTCAACTAGCTGCTTTTATTTCTATCCTTTCTACTCCTCTGTTAGAGAAGGGGATTGGAGTTCGAAGGTCGTACCATTTAATTTGCTGTCTCAATTCAGACATAATCTCCTAATTATTGAACAATAATTTTAAAATATGGTAACTAGATAAAAAGTATTATAGGTCATGAATTTTTGTAGATTAAAAATATTTATAAATTATATATAAAGTTGTAGTCAAATGAAAAATATTTGACTCTCCAAATAATAGCGGCTAAAAGGAAATATAGGGAATATCTGTTAGGAAATATTTTGTTACTGGTAGGTATCAAGCATCTCTTTTCGGTAGTCAACTTATATTGTTAGGTTGTTTGCCACCTTTTGTCTGATATTCCAATTTTGACAGACAAAGTTGGTCAGCATGTCCTAGTTCCTTCAAAGTTCTAGAAATGATTCACCCAATTTGTTTATGGAAAGAACAGGTGGATCTTTATACATTAATGAGTAATGAGGCCCAGTACTTTCGGCAAAGTTCATCCCTTCTTCTACATCAATTATTCGTTGCATCTTTCATAAGATTATGGTACATGACTGTTTGCAGGTTGATAAGTTGAAAGTCTTATCTGAATCTCTTGCTAGCTCCACCTGCAAAGCTGAAAAGAAGATCTCCGACCACAGGTTTGAAGTGCATATTTCAGTTGCCATGTCCTTATGTTTTATTAATCCCCTTGTAAAGCGGCAAACCTTATCCCCAAAAAAGGAAAAAACCATTTAAAGTCGCAAATTGTTCGCTTCATCACTAAACAAGCACCACTATGCAATCTCCATTTTTATTTGTGTTGCCATTTGGTGAGACAGAGCTGCCTCTATAAAGGATCTGTATTCGTTTTGCCTCTAACTTAGCTTAAACTCATTTCTCACTAGAGTTGTTTCCACAAACCATATATGCTAAATTTCTGTTTTGCATGTGTTGTAAGTTTTATACACCAAGGGGTTACTTGGTTTGCAAACAAGAATTTTTTTGGGGGTGAGGGTGGGGTATAATGCATCATATTTGTTTTTTGATTAACCGTGGTGTTCGGGGTAGCGTGTGTTGCACCTCAACTAATTCCACAGGATACTTGGTACCTCCCACCAGCACAAGTACCAGGTAATTGTATCTACCAAGGCTTGAATAGATGGGAAGAAGTTTCTTGCCTCCGCCGGAATTTGAGCCTGAAACCTCATGGTTCTCCTCCCATTTCATTGACCTCTGGTTGGGTGCAGGATAATATAATGCATCATATTTTTGAGGGGTTGTAGATGATAACTTCAGTCCCATGTTTGGTCATGTGATTTAAGGTTATTAAAGTGGGATCTGATATTTGAATGATGGCATCACTTAATAATGAAGTGAAGTGTTTTTGCTGCTACTTGATTCTTAATGTGTATCTACATAGCTAGCTGATTTATTATCATTATTTGCTGTTGACAGAACTCAGAAAGAGGAGGCACTAAAATTTCGTGTGACCAAGACTAGTGAAGTTGGTGAAATAGAGAAGGTAACATGCTTGCACGATGTTAAATTATTGGCGAAGTGCTTTTGCACCAATCGTGGTTGAAGAGTAAATGCCAAGTATAGATTCCTGAGATTGTTTGGCCTAAAGGGTGTTTGGGGTTCATTTGCTTGGTTTTCAGGAATTAGTGACAGAGGTTTCTGCACTGGAGAAACAAAGAGATGAGATTGAAGCTCAGTTGAAACAGGTACTATGTTGTTGACAGAAGGCATTCCCTTGGTGACTTCTTTAAATGCAAAATATAGTAAAGAAGTTTCTCTGGTTTAAGGAACACGGGATAGAGAATTGGAACATCTTTTTGATTCTTTTGACTTCATGATGCCAAAGATGTAGCGTAGTCATTGTAATGATCTTTTGTACTCTTTTGCAGAACCTTCTTGCTAAGCTTGAATAAAATTACCTTTACGTTATCCAGAAAAATACTCCCTCTGTTGCAATTTGGATGACACACTTTCCCTTATTAGTCCGTTCCAAAAAGAATGACACATTTCTACAATTGGAAATAATTCAACTTTAAACTCTTCATTTTACTCTTAATGAGAAGCTTTTATAACCACACAAACGTCATGGCCCCACAAAGCTTTTACCCCCTTAAACTTTTAAGACCACAAATTTCAAAAGTCTTTTTTAAAAAAAAATTCTGTGACGAGTCACACTACCTCATCTAAATTGAAATGGAGGGAGTACTTCGAATTACATGTTGCTTGTCCTCTGTGACCTTTGAAAAATCATGTGGTCTGTAAAAAAAGGTATCATTCTCTCTTTCATGACTACAAAAAGATGTAGGTCTATACTCCCTTTAAGCAACTTGTGGGACCATAAGTCTGAATACTAGTGAGATATGTGCTGCGGGTAACCTTACATATAATGTTTGAGGTTAAGATGATGCATCCCTTTACCAATTTTATTAATTTATTGACTTACATGATTAGTGACTGCACCATCTCCGTGTTGATGCAAATTATTGTTCTCTATCTGTCAAGTTGAGATTTCTTTGAAAAGGGATTCAAGATTGGTTTTGAATGATCAAATTGTTCGAGTTTGCATTTTGATTGGATTTTGATTTTTTCCCCCCAGCAAAATCGTGCTAGTTGTCAAGTTATTGGTTCTGGCTAATGGGTTTTCTTTCAGGTTAATATCTCATTGGCTGCGGCTAATGCACGCCTTCAAAATGTCCGAGAAGAGAGGGACCAGTTCTATGAAGCTAATGATCAGATTGTTGCTCATTTAAAAACTAGGGTTCGTCTTTTATTTAAATGTCTGTTCTTGTGTACTAATTCCCTTTGCATTGATTCTAGTTCGTGCTCCTGGTATGCCTGTTATGTGTCTCCTATCCTTACTTCTTGCACTAGCCATCACCTATCTCTTGATCCTCATAGGAAGATGAGCTGACAAAATCCATTGGCTCATGTAAAGTTGAAGCAAATATCCTTGGTACATGGATTAATTTTTTGGAAGATACTTGGACCCTTCAGTCTTCATTTACAGAGAGTAAAGACAAGGAGGTCAGGTATGTTACTTGATTTAGTGCATAATCATTCTTCCAGATTTTAGAACCGGAAGGACGTTATAGTATAACTCCGCTTTAGGTTGTTCAGTGTTATCCTGAATGGATTCTTGGTGTTCATTACTTTTGTAGTGTTGAACTCGAAAAGCATGAGGATTATTTTGTAAGCTTGGTGATGCAACTCCTCTCTGCTTATGAGGTACTTGATTGGTAAATGATCAGAGTTTTTTTTACTGTGCTTAGCACAACACATCTTTCTAAACATATCTTTTGCTTGCACAGAAAGAGTTGAGGCCTTCTATTGACCGTATTTCTAAATTTGTTGAGAACTTGAAGACTTTAGGTGAAGGGTAGGGCCCTCTTTTTTCATGTGTTTGTTAGCTTATAATGCACTGCAGAGTCTCATCGTTGTTTTATTTTTGTCTAACAGTGCAGCTGTGGGATCTGGTGTCTCAAAATCATTGAGCCCTAGGAAAAGTCTGGAGGAGGAATACTTGGACTATGAAGCCAAGGTAAAAAAACAAAATACATATTATACATTCACTTTTATGTTACTGCCCGGTATCCGGAGAGTTATGCTAGAGATGTCAAAGGTTTTTCTAAACCAACTGAACCAATCGGACTGAAGATTTAGGTACAAGTGTATAACCGTAACGAACAATTAGGAGCGTTTTGTTATTTTATACAAAATCTAAAGAAGTATCAAGCTGAACCTAATAAAAGTACTATATGTATAAAAAATATAATCACACGAAAATCAGTATCGTAGTTGAGAAGTATTATGTTTTTGAAGGACTCTTGATCTACCAATTCAGTTGACTGGGGTTGCTTTTATATTATGAGGGTTTCTCTTTATCAAATGAAGGAACCAGAGAGGGTAGGACATTTAAAATATTGAGTATGTTATAAAGGAAACAACCTATCTATCCTCACAAGGTAGGGGTAAGGTCTGCGTACACACTACCCTCCCCAGACTCCAGGGTGTGGGATAATACTGGGTATGTTGTATAAGTAAGGTATAATGATTTATACCTTTAAGATACTATTTCAGTTACTAGTTTTGCTGTATTACTATAATTACAAATTTTCCAATTCATCATCATATTTTTTTTTCTAATTTTATGAGAATCTTTTTAATAAGACGATGGTGAGTAGCGTTAATTAATATGGATAAGATCCATCACACATTAATTATATTCAATACTTCTGTTGAGCTATCTAATTTAGCTTTTATTTATTTAACAATTTGTAGTTTTGTATAACAATCTAATATATAGACTATAACGAAACAATTTTGAATGGTGTATTGTATCCAATGATGACATAACAAAGTAAATCACACTTTCAAGAAAATAAAAATGCTTCAAAGGCTAGTGTTTCTTATTTGATCCACTAGTTTCTTATTTTTATATTGGGACATTTATAAATTTTATTATTTTGATAAAAATTCATTGTTGTATATAGAAAGTAGTATCATTTACATTCTTATTTATCTTTTCAAAAATATTGTACCGTACTTTAGTTGAACTGAAAATAATCTGAAGAAGAATTGATACATTCAGATGGTTTGAGAAATTTACTTGTGGTTATGTACACTATATTAACTGAGGATTGGTATAATATAAATTTTCTAATTAAAACCACCATATCATTGAACCTCTCACTTGCGCTACTTTTGTTCATTCATACTTCTAATTTTCCCTCTTCTATCTAATAAGTAGACCTTCTAAAGATAAGTTCGAGAGCATCTTCGGATGAATTGGTCTTGCCTTTTACTTTGTTCCATATTCCTTGTAAAATCAATCTTGATTTATCAAATTTATTATGTCTCCTAAGTGCAGATTATAACCACATTTAGTGTAGTTGACAACATGAGGGAGCAGTTCTACTCTCAACAAGAGAAAATCTCCAGGTTTGGTTGTGCATTATAGTGTTTTCTTTGTTCTTATATCCTTTTTTAGGTGCGATGGTTCATATAGTAAATTACTTGTCCCGTTTCTTTAGGAAAGATGATCCAGATATGAAAAAGCTGTTTGAAAACATTGAGAAGCTAAGACAGGAATTTGAATCTATTGAACGACCAAATTTAGAAATGGAAATCCCTGTCCAAGAGGGAGACGATTCTTCCCATGAAATGGTAGATGATAATATTTCACATCCTACAAAGCAGGCCATAGAAATTGCCGTAGCTGGGGAAAGCAAGAAAAATGAACCACCATCTGCCAAAACAGAGCACACCCTGGACCCTGAAGCAGAGTTGGCAAAGTTAGAATCTGAATTTGGTAAGATTACTCGCGATTACTCTGCAGAAGAGATAGGTGATTGGGAATTTGATGAGCTGGAGAAAGAGTTGAAATCTGGAGACTCAACGACGAGCAAATAGATACAAACACCTGTTCAAACAAATTTGGTCCATTTCTAATAATGTATAAGTAGTCATGTAGGTACGCAGGTTAAGCAACTCTGAAATTTAAGCTCCTGAAAACACTGAATGTTCTTTGTAAGTTGTATCACTATATCCAGTTCCATGCATTAATTCATTCTGTAAATTGTCAAAGTTGTGGATGTACAACTGCATTTCACTGAACAAACCTGTAGGAAATTAGTTTAGCTACAGATTGTAAACATGCAAATGCATATCCTAGATACATTTGCAGATGAGAAAGTGACCATTTCTTTGTGGGCAATGTGATCGTGGTTTGCCATTATTTCTTTGTTCGTATAATGTAGTTCTATATTTTTTGATCAGATGGAGTATGGTAAAGTTGCTGCCTTGTGACCAGGAGGTCACGAGTTCGAGTTGTGGAAACAGCCTCTTGCATTTCTGCAAGGTAAGGTTGAGTACAATAGACCCTTGTGGTCCGGCCCTGCCGCGGACACCGCACATAGCAAGAGCTTAGTGCACTGGATTGCCCTTTATGGAGCGTAATATTGACGCATAGCTTTTATCAACTGAGAGGGTATTGGGAATAAGATCCATTTGACCAGTTATTGATAAAAGGACGCTAGTACTTAATACTCTGAGAACGACAACTAGCTAGGAGTTCCCATGAATGATAAGTTATTTGGATTTTATTAGTGTTAAGCTTATATTATTGGACTTTGTTCTTGGATTTTGGTTCCGCTTCATCTGATATGTACAAAATTTCTACGTTGTTGTCTTTTTGGCATACTTAGTACTTAGTAGTAAGATATGTTTTATTTATTTGAGGAAATTATTTGTGGGAACTTACTGGGTTTGTTCTTAATTGTCATTGTTGTTGGATGGAACTGTATAACGATAGACGATTTACTAAATATGCCATTCACCTCGTTGATTTTGTTGCATTTCAAGTTTGTGAATGAAAAAGAAAAAAGAAATTTAAAGGATTGTATTTCGTCAAATGGGATTGTATATAAGAAAATGGTAAACAGCCTCTCTACCCTAGGGTAGGAGTAAGGTCTGCGTACACACTACCTTCCTAGACCCCACTTGTAGGATTATACTGGGTAGTTGTTGTTGTTGGGATCATATATAAGAATACTAGTACTGTCAAACAGCATCGCCGTTACAGATTTTACTAAATTTCTGTTAAAGTTCAAGGATTATCAATTTAGAAAGTAGGGGGAGAGATTAAATTTTGACAATAATCATCTCCCACACTGGAATAACAAAGCTGTTGTCAAAACAGGAGTGTAATCATAATTTGTTTAACGTCGTATTTTAAAATTTAACATAAAATACCAGGAACAATCAGATACTGATAAACCCATATTTTATCCTTAGTTTACTCAACCAATGAAACAAATAATTCTATTTTCGTCTCCTAAAAAAATAATACATTCTGGTTTAATTTACTTCCTATCTTGTTATGATGTTTTTCCCTTGATCCTAAAGTACAACAACTTAATGACTTATGTTAGTAGGCCGGCTGTTTCAGAAAGCTATGTGTTTGTATTCCTACGTTGGTTTATCATATCCTTCTTCCCTCAATTCATGCTATAAATGTCTTGTTCCTTATTTTCAGATCATCATCCATAATTAAACTTTTGAATAATGTTAGAAAAACCAACTATGACTTGCATTTTTATCTTCTCTATTGCTTTCTTTTTGAGTTTCAGTTTGACTATTGCTCAACCTCAAACCGGCTTACAAACTTACCTTGTTCGTGTAAATAAGCCCGACGCCCAAGTTGTCTCTAATTCAGATGATCTAGAAAGCTACTATAACTCCTTTTTACCAATAGCGACTGTTGGCTCAGAGGAGCCATTGCGCATTATTCACTCATATCACCATGTGGCTACTGGCTTTGCAGCTAGATTGTCAGCTGGGGAGGTAAAAGAAATGAAAAAGAAAGATGGTTTTGTGTCTGCGAGGGTTGAGAAGATTTTGGCTTTGCATACAACACATACTCCGAACTTCTTGGGGTTGTACCAAAATATGGGGTTTTGGCAAGAGTCAAATTATGGTAAGGGTGTGATCATTGGGCTTCTGGACACTGGGATTAATCCAGGACATCCATCTTTTACCGATGATAATGTTAGGATTTTGCCCTGAATTTCTAATTCTATTAGGACTCTTTTTCTTGAAGGAATGGAAAAAGACTCCTAAAAGGATTAAATCTCCGTAATATGTCTTATCCTTTTCTTGGAAGACAAGTTTTGCACATCTATAAATAAGGACCTCTACTTCTCACAAAAAAAAGAAACAACAAAAACATCCACAATGTAGTCATTAAAGAGTTTTGTTTAGAGGGAGATTTTTCTCTCGATAGTTTTTCTTCTTTTATATTACTTTTCTCATATGTAGATCAATTGATCAAACCATTATAAAATATTATGATTAGTTTAGTATATTTTTCTTTTGTCGTCATGATTTATCGTCCATCAAGTTTTGTATTGTTAGTTTCCGCATGCACCATGTTATTTCAATCCCAACAGATAACATGCCACCTCCTCCAAAAAAGTGGAAAGGGAAATGTGAATTTACAGGAAACATAACGTGTAACAAGAAGCTCATTGGTGCGAGGAATTTTGTGATAGGTTCGACTGATCCACCATATGAAGAAGGAGGCCATGGAACACTTACTTCAAGCGTAGCAGCTGGAAACTTTGTTGGTGATGCAAATGTGTTTGGCAATGCCAATGGCACAGCAGCCGGCATTGCCGTGTGTTCAAACGTTGGTTGTTGAGATGTTGACACATTGGCTGCAATCGATGCTGCAATAGACGATGGTGTTGATGTTCTTTCTCTCTCCATTGGTGGATACAATGCTCCTTTTTATGATGACGGTATGGCCATAGGCGCTTTTGCTGCAATCCAAAAGGGTATCTTCATGAGCGCTTCAGCCGGTAATGATGGTCCACTCAGTGCTACACTATCAAATGAGGCCCCTTGGATTCTCACAGTTGGTACTAGCACCCATGATAGAAAGATAGCGGCAACAACTGTGCTAGGGAATGGACAAGAATATGACGGTGAATCAGTTTTGCAGCCCACAGACTTTCCTCATGATATTTTATTTCCCTTAGTATACCCTGGCTTGTTAGATAAAAAGGCTGCATTATGTTCATCAGGATCATTGAATAACACTGATGTCAAAGGCAAGGTTGTCGTGTGTGACAAAAGTGGCGGTAGTGCAGCAAGACTTGAGAAAGGGCTAACAGTAAAGGATGCAGGTGGTGTTGCCATGATTCTTGTTAATCGAGAGATCGATGGAGATGGCACGTTAGCTTATGTCGATGTCCTTCCTACAACAAATGTGGGTTATAATGCAGGGGAAATGATCAAAGCTTACATAAACTCAACCTCGACACCTTCGGCAAGAATCCATTTCAAAGGCACAAAGATAGGCTTCAAGAGTGCACCGTCTGTAATATCTTTTTCCTCAAGGGGACCGAGCGTGGCAAGTCCAGGCATAGTAAACCAGACATTATCGGTCCTGGAGTGAACGTCCTTGCAGCAACGCACGTGTCAGTAGAGAACAAAACTGGCATTGTTTTGACATTTAACATCGTCTCGGGTACCTCAATCTCCTGTCCTCACCTTAGTGGCATCGCGGCTTTGCTTAAAAGTGCACATCCTGATTGGTCCCCGGCTGCTATTAAATCTGCAATAATGACTTCAACTGATCAATTCAACCTTGAAGGTCAACCCATCCTAGATCAGAGGGATTTACCTGCTGATATTTTTGCCACTGGTGCCGGCCATGTAAACCCATCAAAAGCAAGTAATCCAGGACTTATTTATGACATCCAACGGCATAACTACATCCAGTATCTATGCGGTCTTGGCTACACAGCTAAAGAGATTGGGCTTGTCGTGCAACAAACTGTCAACTGCTCGCTACAAATGAGCATACTTGAGGCAGAACTGAACTATCCTTCTTTCTCTATTATACTTGGACCACATACGCAAAACTATACAAGAACAGTAACAAATGTTGGCGATGCAAGCTCAACTTACGTTGTTAACATCACTCGAATTCAAGGAGTCTATATAGTTGTCGAGCCTACCACGCTTGTCTTCACCAAGGTGAGCCAACAGGCAATTTATTCAGTTTCCTTTTCCCGAACAGGTGGCATCACCGACCGTTCTGTTCAAGGAGCTATATCATGGATCTCTAACAAATATGTTGTTAGAAGCCCAGTATCCGTTAAATTGGAATAAGGAGCTAACCAGGAGATGCTCTAGAAGTGGACTTCTAACTCCCTTTTCTTATGTTAGCTTTCATAAACCTAAGTAAATTAGCTCGACTATGTCATGGAAATGGCTGTATTTTTGCTCGAATATGCTTCTGTCATCAAGCCAAAAGCTATACATAACTACAACAACAACATACCCAGTAAAATTCCACTAGTGGGGTCTGAGGAGAATAGAGTGTACGCAGATCTTACCCCTACCCCGAAAAGGATAGAGAGGCTGTTTCTGGGAGAAAAGCTATACATAACTAAATGTCATATAACATCAAGTCCTAATGTCAGAATCCTGTTCAAGGGAACTATTATTGCAGATGATTGTACTCTAGTTGTCACAATCTTTAATAACATTTACTAAAATATTGATCATAATATTAGCAAATCGGATAAGTATGTCAGTAGTAAATATTAATAATAATATTAAGTGTTGATTGGAGCAGTGTTATGAAGTTAAGAGTTTGATATGCACAGTAGTGAAGAAAAATGATTTTTGCCTTTTTGATTGAATTTTTTTATATCAAAGAACTAAATATCTGAAAATAACTTACTTTACGAAAATCATTTCTCGGGAAAGTATTTCCGTCATACCAAACACACATGTTTTCCATAGCCGCAGGCAGGGACTGATGCAGCCTTTCAGCTGTGAGTTCAACTCAAACCATAACTTTTGACACAAAGTATGAATTTATATGTTAAAACCTACTAAAATCTCCAACAAATATTAGATTTGAACATATAATTTTAACATTACAACGAATTCAATCTTGAAAATCTTAAAAGTTGAACCCATTAAATTTAGATACTGGATCCGCCTTTGGGCGCAAGCCGTGTCAACCCCTCAATAGCACTATCTTGGTCCAATTACTGATTATTGGCGTTATCTGTCCAGTTTCAAATTATAGGTAAATTAATACAGTAGTGTAAAGCAGTAGAGAGATAGACTTAAGAGTTCTTTGCAAATATCAAAACAGAACTGCAATAGAGTTACTGCTTTCATGTGATTACAATAGAGTTATAATTTAATCAAAAACCTATGAAATAAATAATCCATAATCTATGCATGACAAACTATGAAAACAGCAATTAGAAAATAATACGGCTGGAGTTTATTGGAGTTGAGAAATATACAATACTCTTTTTACAATACTATATATCTTCCTTAAACACCAGAATTATCGCCTTCGGCAACAATATCAATTTTTGTTTCCTAAAAATCCAGCATTCTTGTTTAGTTCCTATCTTTTTATGATATTTCTCCCTTAATTAATCATTAATTATTCGTTAGCCGGCTCTCTTGGAAATTACCTATGTTTTTGTTTTCCTACATTACTTTATCAAATTCTTGGTTCCTCAGCTCATAGTATATATAGCATGTTCCTTAATTAGGTTCAGATCATTAATAACTAAACCTTCTCTAGGTGTTGTATGATGGTACAAAGATCAAACATGACTTGTATTTTTATCTTCTCTGTTGCTTTCTTTTTATGTTTCCATTTGACTATTGCTCAACGTTCAACTGGTTTGCAAACTTACCTTGTCCATGTTAACAAGCCAACTGCACAAGTTCTTGCTAATTCAGCTGATCTAGAAAGCTACTATAACTCCTTTTTACCGGAAGAGTTTGAAGGTTTGGAGGCGCCATCGCGTATTATTCACTCCTATCACCATGTGGCGATTGGCTTTGCGGCCAGATTGTCAGCTGAGGAGGTAAAAGAAATGGAAAAGAAAGATGGTTTTGTGTCTGCGAGGGTTGAGAAGATTTTGGCTTTACATACAACACATACTCCAAATTTCTTGGGGTTGTACCAGAATATGGGGTTTTGGCAAGAATCAAATTATGGTAAGGGTGTGATCATTGGGCTTCTGGACACTGGGATTAATCCAGGACATCCATCTTTTACCGATGATAACATGCCACCTCCTCCAAAAAAGTGGAAAGGGAAATGCGAGTTTACAGGAAATGTGACTTGTAACAAGAAGCTCATTGGTGCGAGGAATTTTGTGAGTGGTTCAAGTGATCCACCATTTGATGAGGAAGGTCATGGCACACATACTTCAAGTACCGCAGCTGGTAACTTTGTTGATAATGCAAATGTGTTTGGTAATGCCAATGGTACAGCAGCCGGTATGGCACCTCTGGCCCACATTGCCATGTACAAGGTGTGTACAGATGGTTGTTCAGATGTTGATATACTGGCTGCATTGGATGCTGCAATAGACGATGGTGTTGACGTGCTCTCTCTTTCCATTGGTGGATTTTCTGATCCTTTTTATTATGATAATATTGCCATTGGTGCTTTTGCTGCAATCAAGAAGGGTATCTTCATAAGCGCTTCTGGCGGTAACGATGGTCCATTAAGTTCTACATTATCAAATGAGGCCCCTTGGATTCTCACAGTTGGCGCTAGCACTCATGATAGGAAGATAGTGGCAACAACTGTGCTTGGGAATGGAAAAGAATATGACGGTGAATCGGCTTTTCAGCCCACAGACTTTCCTCATACTTTATTTCCCTTGGTATACCCTGGCCTGTCCGATCAAGAGGCTGCATTTTGTTCATCAGGATCACTAAATAACACTGATGTCAAAGGCAAAGTTGTCGTGTGTGATAGAGGTGGCAATGTAGCAAGACTTGAAAAAAGCCAAACAGTAAAGGATGCAGGTGGTGCCGCCATGATTCTTGTCAATCTAGAGATTGATGGAGATGGCACTTTTGCTGATGCTCATGTCCTTCCCGCAACACATGTGAGTTATAATGCTGGAGAAAAGATCAAAGCATACATAAACTCAACCTCCACACCCTCAGCAGGAATCCTTTTCAAAGGCACAAGCATCGGCTTTAAGAGTGCGCCTTCTGTATCATCTTTTTCCTCGAGGGGTCCTAACTTAGCGAGTCCAGGCATACTCAAACCCGATATTGTTGGTCCTGGAGTGAACATCCTTGCTGCATGGCCCGTCTCGGTGGAGAACAGAACTGGCACTGATTTGACATTTAACATCATCTCGGGAACCTCTATGTCCTGTCCTCACCTTAGTGGCATTGCAGCTTTGCTTAAAAGTGCACATCCTGATTGGTCTCCAGCTGCTATAAAATCTGCAATAATGACCACTGCTGATCAATCCAATCTTGAAGGTCAACCCATCCTTGATCAGAGGGATCTACCTGCTGATATTTTTGCCACCGGCGCCGGCCATGTAAATCCATCAAAAGCAAGTAATCCAGGACTTATTTATGACATCCAAGTAGAGAACTACATCCAATATCTGTGTGGTCTTGGCTACAAGGAAAAAGATATCGGGCTTATTGTACAACAAAGTGTCAAGTGCTTACTACAATCAAGCATATCTGAGGCAGAACTGAATTATCCTTCTTTCTCCATTATACTTGGACCTGAGACTCAGAATTATACAAGAACAGTTACAAATGTTGGCGATGCAAGCTCAACTTACGTCGTTAACATCACTCAAATTCAAGGACTCGATATAGTTGTCGAGCCTGCTACGCTTGTCTTCACACAGGTGAACCAAAAGGCAACATATTCAATATCCTTTGCGCAAACAGGTACAATTAGCGACCGCTTTGTTCAAGGAGCTATATCATGGATCTCTAACAAATATGTTGTCAGAAGCCCAATATCTGTTAAATTGGAATAAAGGGGCTATAAGGAGTTGCTCTGGAAGTGCACTTGTGAATGCCATTTCTCACACTAGCCATCTTTATGTTTGCTTCTGTAATAATAGTAGGTTGCAGCTTTTCTGAATAGCTGAAAACTACAAAAATGACGTTTATAGTGAGACTTTATTGTATTTAATAGAGTTAATACCCTTAAACCCGCCTAAACTATATCATTTTTGTCAGTTTACTACCTAAACTATTGAGTGTCCCCAGAAACCCCCTGAACTATATCACTCTTCGTATACCCCCGGTCGCTTATGTGGCACTTCGTTTGCAATCACTTCCTCAAAAGCGCGTGAAGCTTGAAAATTAGCAGATTTGGGGCCCACATGACATCATGAATAACGGCCAATTAGCCCATTTTTTTAAAAAACTTATATTTTATCCCTTTTTCTTTAAATTACTCCATCTTCTCCATTATTTCACCTTTCTTCTCCATTTCTTCACCATTTCTTCACGCTTTTGATCTCTTTTAATCTTAATCCATTTGAATTTCTCTCTCTGTTTATTGAGTTTATATTTTATCTTACGCATTTTATCCATCCTTCATTGTTAACCAAATTAATTTGAAAGAAGAACACCTATTGTAGAAGAGTCATGAGGTTTAATGTGGTAATCATCTTTCAAATCATCATATTTTATGTGATATAATATGGCTAAATTTTGATTTTATTTATAATGGTTTGGTTAAACTTTTCAGGCTAAGGATAGTGTGGCTTGTGGATTTTTTCAGTGGTATGATCCGGAATTTCCTAGCCAATGTAAGTGATAATTCTTGGGTAAAGAAGGATAAAATGGAACTCGAGGCCGAATTGAAGAAGAAGAAAATGTTGAAGATGCTACTTATTATTAGTATATGTTTCAATGTGTATTTTTTGGTTGTTCAAATGTTAGGGTAAATGACTTCTTACTGAGTTTAGGATTAAAAAGTAAATCCGTCCTATTTTTTTAGAGTTAATACCCTCAAACCCACCTAAACTATACCGTTTTTGTCAGTTTCCTACCTAAACTATCGAGTGTCCCCGAAAACTCCCTGAACTATATCCCCCTTCGTATAAAAAAACCCCGTCGCTTATGTGGATTTTAGTATTAATTAAATTAATTACCCACGTGGCATGCCACATGGCATATTTTGTAATTTAATTAGGGCGTGTATCATACGCACTACAGCTAATACGATGGGGTTTTTTAATACGAAGAGTGATATAGTTCAGGGGGTTTCTGGGGACACTCAATAGTTTAGGTAGTAAATTGACAAAAATGGTATAGTTTAGGCGGGTTTAAGGGTATTAACTCTATTTAATATGATATCCTTTGCATTTCTTCACAGAATGGTTCAGGAGATTCCAATAATTCTATGTGCCAAAGCAAGAAAACAGTCTTCAACGGAGGGGCAAAAACCATGTAAATTCGCTGTTATATACCATGTAGATTCGCTAAATGTTCATGAGTACCAAGTAGTATACACTTTGTTTGCAACTAAAATGGCCAATTTTATAGCAACAGGCGTGAAATGCAATACGAAATCGCATATTCTGTTGCACCATTGTTGCTGAACGTTTGTTAATGGTCGAGTTTGTCATGTAATAATATATAAATTTTGGTGTACTAGACCATCTAATCTTGTTTTGAGAAACTTTTGGTAGCCATTAATTAACTACTGTAATATGTTTGTACTATTTCATCTGTCTATTTGTTTGATCTCATCTTTGCTACTTAATTACTAGTAAGTCAAAATTTAACAAAGTCAGTGCTCTGCGAAAGATCACATACATTATAATTACAACCAAAAGGAAAATGTGTACAAGACACAAAGATCTCTAATGTGATCTGATTTCAAGGTAACAGACTTTCATTTTGAAGCTGAAATTGTGAAATTGTTTCACAAATAGACAAAGATTTAATAGAGAAGAACAGCGACAGAATCACCACTAGTCGCCATCATCGGAACAGCAACACCTCTTCCACCCCCTTCTCTTACCCAACCATCGGTATTTCTCTAACAATACCACTTGCATCGGGGCAAAGCCACACAGGATTGCAACACAATGAGCATCTAGCACGATTACGGCAACATTAGGATTGGTTCTTTCTATTATCAAGAAAAGGAAGTGTATTAATTGGTAAAATTCCTTAAAAAGTGTTGGCTAGCATTTCTATTATTTGGATAGGTGATGTTGACATGTTACTTCTTTACTTCAATTATTATGTGGCGGTGAAGAAAAATAATTGAGAGTGCTAGCATTCGTATTTAAGATAAAAGAGTTATCATTACTAGGGAATTAATTAGGCTATAGTTGTGCCCTTTAAAAGGCAAAAGGACTTTTAACACATTAGTTGGTCGACTATATATAAGTATAGCTGCTAGCCAAATATACTGTCAAAACTTAGCCATTGCAGAGCATTGAATCGTGAGGAAGAAGTAGAGAGGTTTGGGAAATTTTCCAACTGCATTTCATTGTACAGTGCAGTTAGTTATATACAACTAATTACCAAAAAAATTGATAATTAAAAAGGACCTCTAACTTCTATTATCTACACTTAGGTCCCAAAGTAACTAACTAGTACTAACTTCTACTTCCAATACTCCCCCTCAAGCTGGAGGGTGGAGAATGTTCAACACACCCAACTTGTTGAGTAGAAATCTGTGCTGTATAGATGACAACCCTTTGGTGAAAAGGTCTGCCAGCTGATCCTTTGTAGAGACATAATGAGTAACCAAGACACCATCTTTAATACGTTCTCGAACAAAATGATAGTCTATCTCGATATGTTTAGTACGCTCATGAAATATAAGATTTGCAGCTATTTGCATTGCTGCTTTGCTGTCACAAAACAAGGTAGCTGGTTTGTGAATGCATACTCCTAACTCTGAAAACAGCCCTAACAACCATACTATTTCTGAAACTGCTGAAGCCATACTACGATATTTTGCCTCTGCACTGCTGCGTGAAACAATATGCTGTTTCTTTGATTTCCATGAAATCAATGAATTACCAAGTTTAATTGCATATCCACTAACAGACCTTCTGGTCATTAGGCAAGCAGCCCAATCAGAATCACAAAAGGCAATCAAATTATCTGCATTTCCTCTTTGTAGTAAGACTCCCATTCCTGGTGTAGCTTTCAGGTATCTCACTATTCTAGAAGCAGCCTCCATATGTGACTTCTTGGGCTGTTGCATGAACTGACTTAAAGTCTGCACTGCATAACTGATATCAGGTCGAGTTACTGTCAAGTACAATAATTTCCCTATCAGTTATTGATAGCTGCTTACATCTACCAAAGGATCTTCATCTTCCATTCCAGTAGCTCTGTCATATTCAACTGTTGTAAGTTTCTGATTGACTTCAAGTGGTGTTAATGCTGGTTTGGCACCACTTAAGCCCATCTCAGAAATAAACTCCAAGGTGTACTTCCTTTGGTTGAGTAGTATTCCATGATTAGATCTCAAGACCTCAATTCCTAGGAAATATCTCAACTCTCCTAGGTCTTTGAGTTTAAACTGTTTGTGCAAAGCTTCCTTAGCTTCATCAATCAATTCCTTATTGCTTCCGGTCAGTAGCAAATCATCAACATAGATGAGGATAATGATAATATCCTTTTCTGTCTTCTTAGTAAACATAGAGTAATCATAATTGCTCTGTGTGAAACCTGCTCCCACCAATGCTTCTGTGAGATTCAAATTCCATTGCCTAGAAGCTTGTTTGAGTCCATATAAGGACTTAAGTAACTTGCACACCTTTTGCTCCCCCTGTCTTTAGAAACCCTGTGGCAAATCCATATAGACTTCTTCAAATAAGTCCCCTTGAAGGAATGCATTGAAAACATCCATTTGGTACAAAGACCAATCTTTTGAGGCAGCTATAGCTATTACAGATCTAACAGTCACCATCTTTTCCACTGGTGAAAATATCTCATGATAGTCCAATCCTTCCTGTTGATTGTAACCTTTTGCCACTAGTCGTGCCTTGAATCTTTCAACCTTTCCATCTGCCTGGTACTTTATCTTGTACACCCACTTGGATCCAATAGGAGTTTCCCTGGTGGTAGATCAACAACCTCCCAAATCTTGTTGTTTTCCAATGCTTGTATCTCCTACTTCATAGCATTGATCCATCTTTCATCCTTCACTACTTCCTTGAAGTTATAAGGTTCCTTCAAGGCTGAAAATAGTGGGGCATAACATCTGTACTTTGATAACATCTGATCATATGATAAGAAATTTGAGATTGGATAAGTGCACTTTGAATGTTTCTGAGACTGCAATACATAGTCCTTCTGCCTTATAGGTGGATTCTTTACCCTTAGTGATTGTCTAGTTGTAACAATGGAACTAGATTCAGCCCTAGAAGCATCTTGGACATCTTGTGTGACAACATCTTGAACAAGTAAGTCAGCAGATGTATTCTCACCATGAACCAGTACTTCATGTACACTGCCTGTATCCTGCTCTTGTGGTGATACTGCATCATGATTTTCATTAGTGCTCCTTTCTCCTGGTGACAGTCTCCTATTTTTGATGTATTGGGGACTTGGAATGATTCTTCAGGATTAGAAACTGCTTGTATTGCATCTGTTTGAGCCTGCAAATCTGTCTCCAAAAAGCTAGAACCAAAATCATTAGATGTGAATGAATTCTGTGTCAGTTTCCTAAGAGGGAATTCATTCTCCCTAAAGGATACATCCCTACTAATGAAAAAAGTTCTAGTAGCTAAATCATGCAGCCTATACCCCTTTTGAGTGGTTGAATACCCCATGTGAACAACTTGCCTAGACCTTGCACCAAACTTATCATCTAATACCAAATTGGTGGCATAACACAAACACCCAAAGACTCTTAGGTGTGTTATTGAAGGCTCCCTACCATACAGAACTTCATAAGGGCTTTTTCCACTCAATATTTTGGTAGGTAGTCTATTTATCAAGTAGACATCAGTTTGTACACACTCCCCCCAAAATATGTCTGGAACATGGATTTGAAACTTTAAGGCCCTAGCAGTATTGAGTATATATCTGTGCTTCCTTTCAGCTACACCATTCTGCTGGGGTGTATACACACAACTACTTTGATGAATAATTCCCTATGACACCAAGAGTTCATTCCATTGTGCATTGAAGAATTCTCTACCATTGTCTGTTCTCAGAACCTTAACACAAGTATCAAACTGTGTCTTAACCATGAAGATAAATTGTTTCAAGAAGATAATAGTTTCATTTTTAAACTGCATCAAGAAATCCAAGTAGCTCTAGAGAATCATCCACAACTGTAAGGAAGTAGTGCTTCCTATCATGAGTACTTTCCTTATATGGTCCTCATACATCCATGTGAACCAATTCAAAGACTCTAGTACTTCTTTTCTCACTGTTAGGAAAGCTAAATCTAGACTGTTTAGCTAGAGGGCAAACAATACATATTTTGCACATCATTATCTACTTTATTATGTAAAAAAGAGACATGTTGCATAGCAGGAATAGAAGCATGGCCTAATCTCTCATGCCATAGGTATGATGTTTCACCATTTGATCCTCTCATATCCACATTTGCTGTAAAGGTCTGATTCATCTTCCTTTCAGTATGTATAGACCTTCATTTTCTTTACCAATCGCCTTCACCCTGCCATTGTAAAGGTCCTGAAATACACACAATGTAGGCAAAAAAGTGGCTGCACATTTTAGATCTCTTGTAAGCTTGGACACTGACAATAGATTGAACTTAAAGTCAGGGACATGTAGTACATTTTCAAGCTTATCAACATCTGATAGAAATGCACTTCCCACATGCTCAATTCTTGTGGTGACACCATTTGGTAATGTCACTTTATCTTGTTTTCTGTCATCTACTCTTCTTACACTACTCATTAAGTCTAAGGTAGATGAAAAGTGATGAGTTGCCCTGAGTCCACAATCCAATCATCACTCCTTTTATTTAAGTCATTCATACTGGTAGATAGTGCAGTAATTATACCTGCAACTATTGCTTGGTTTTGTGTCTTCATGTCATTTGGTGGTGGTGAATCCTTCCTCCGCAAACCCAGAATTTGCTGTTACTGTGCTTCTGTAAAGAAATGATCTCCTCCTCTGGCTTGTGATGCTCCTTGTGAACCTTGAGCTATGTGTCCTTCTTCATGATTCATAACACCTTCCACATGGTTTGCTGCTGTCAGAATCCCTTTAGGATGAGGATGAAATGCTTTCCTTCTCCTGAAATCTTCAGGATATCCAACTATTTTACAACAATTTTCTTTTGTATGCCCTTTCATGTGACAGTGATCACATTGCATATATGGCTTCCTTCCACGAAATCCTTGACCCCTACCAGCTTGCATTGCTAAGAAATCTGGTTTATGACCTACAACTCCACCACCTGTATATTGTTGACTCTCATCTTGTGTTATAAGTGCATACGCCTGATTAAGTGTGGGTTCAAAAGTTTTCATTAAAATTTGTCTACGAGCTTGGTCGTATGTGTCATTTAGTCCATCTAAAAACTGCATTACTCTTTGTTGTTGTAAATGAGTCATGTATTCCTTAGATTTTGGACATCCAAAGTCTGGATATGGCACTAAAACATCATATTCAACCCACAATTCCTTCAATTTAGTAAAATACACAGCCACCGAGTCTACTCCTTGAGACAGTCTCGAAATTGATCTATGTAATTGAAAAATACGAACTCGATTCACCTTATCGAATCTCTCATACACGTCTTCCCAAACTGCATGCACGTCTGATGCGTAGATGATTCCACTAAGCAAGTCCTTTGAAACAGAGTTCATAATCCAGCCGTGCACTATGACGTTACAAGTTTCCCACTAGTCATGGAAATTTTCCTCGAACGACTCCTTCGCACAAGCTCCTGTCACGAACCCTAACTTCCGCTTAGCTTTAAGAGAAAGACGCATCGATCTACTCCACAACCCATAGTTTTCCGATCCTGTGAGTTGAATTGGAATTAGGACCAATCCAGGTGTGTCTGAAGGTTGAAGGAGCGGATGAGTGTGATTGATTCTGACGGCTCTCTCAGTCGTCGTTAACGCACATGCAAAGCTTTCTGAGCAGAAAAATTCAAATCAAGGAATGAGAGAATGAATCGAAGTGAACTGAACAAAGAATAATTATTTTGTTGGATAAATTTCAAAATCTCACGGATCAATCTCCATGGCTCTGATACCATGTCAAAACTTAGCCATTGCAGAGCATTGAATTGTGAGGAAGAAGTAGAGAGGTTTGGGAAATTTTCCAACTGCATTTCACTGTACAGTGTAGTTAGTTATATACAACTAATTACCAAAAAACTTGATAATTAAAAAGGACCTCTAACTCTAAAATTAATAATATAAAGTCAGTGATAAGATGTAGCGGTATCAATTTGTGGACAGTTAAAGGTCCTTCCAGCCAAATTAAGGAGCCAACTTTAGTTTAGACTTGCTGCAGCTCTTGGGGATGGAGGGGCTCAATCCCTTCTTATTCATTTGATCAGTTAAAAATAGAGACATGTATATTTTTAGTTGCTCCCAAAAATATTAGCTGATAAATATAAATATTATATATTCTTTAGCTATCGAAAGCAATTAGCTTCGCCCGATCAGTTAATTTTGTAATTTGCCCTTACAAATATATAGAGGTTGCGTCGACCATTTTCATTGGTTAAGCTTATTTGTGTTGCCATAACTAAGTGAAGGGTTTTTAAAGGAGGAAAGAAAACAAATGTTATAAGAAAGGGGTCGGGTATGTTTTATTCCAAGGGCCGGCTCATATTTAAAGCATAAACTGTACCGATTCGATAGAAAAATCTTGAAGAGAAAAATCATGCCAACCTGGAAGGTTGGATGAAACTTAACATATTGATAAAGTAAATTCAACATAAACTCCAATAATTCAGTAGAAAAATGCTAAAGAGCTGTGAACACCCAATTTTTGCCCCGCATGGAAATTACTCGTAAAATAATGAATTTTAGGAACTTTTCTTTATTTAGTTGCATTTCATGCATGTTTAATATTTTAAAATCATGGAAAAATCATAAAAATTGTCATATGTTTTCATTTCATGTAATCTTAGGTTTAATTCGCATTTTTAGAAATTAATTACCCTTTAATTGATAGATTAATATATAAAAATCACAAAAAATATACATTAGCTTAATCAATTAGTTTATTTAATTAGTTAAAATGTTAATTAGGTCGTTTTGATAAAAGAAATTTAATTAGTAGTAAGATGACTATTTTTGAAAGATAAAATTTGCCCTTGTTTCAAATTGGCCTAATTTCAGAGCCCAAAATCCGAGGCCCAACCAAATTCCCCACATTACAACCCTAATCCCCTCCTCTATATAATAGAGACCTAACTAGACACAAAATACACACAAGAACCTCATACTCTAAAAACGGCCGCTGCTTATTTGCTTCTTCCTCACGAAAAGAGTTGGACCCTCTTCGGATTCTTCAAGCTCCACACTAAAAATGAGAGAACAAAAATCAGCCACAACACACACGCATACGATAGAACGAGAGGAATGGATAGAGTGAAAACAACGAGAGGAGCTAAAGGAAAAAATGAAAAAAAAAACTTTATGTATTTTTAAGCTCTCCATGGAAGCTCGGTTTCAACCATAAAGAACTGAAATTTGAGCTCTAAAAACAGACCTGAAATCAGCCCCAAACCAGTATGAAACACAACTTCAAACCACCATCCAAACCCAGTAGAGATGAGTCCGTTCGGGGATGCCGATTTCAGTCTGGGTTTCTGATCCGTAGCTTGCTTGAGGATTGTTGTTCTAGAGCTTCTATATTCAGTGTATGCGCTCTAAATTTTCAGCCACAAAGGTTCGTTTCCTTCATTATTTCAGCAATAAAGTTTATAGTATTCCAATTTTGTCTTCTATCATTTATGTTGTTGGAAGTTTGTCACCTAAATTTGGCCTTTATTGGCCTTTCCACTCTTATTCTGATTTTATTTATATATATATATATATACATTTTTTTTTTGGTAAAAAGATGTAGTATAATATATAATCAAACAAAGACAGTAGAAGTTCTTACAAGATGCCGCAAGTGCATATGAGGTACTAATAACATACTACTAGTAGTAGGATAAGCTAGTCTATTACAAACTACACGGCTTTCAGAGAGCATTGAGTTTGATCTGCTAGGAGTTGATACGAGCCTCCGGTGTAGTGGACCTTCATGATCTCGATAGTAAGAAGACATTACAAAAAGTGGTGGCTCAACAAAAATGATGCAGCTGTCCTGAGTAGTCGAAGCTCCATATGCAGCTAATTTATCTGCGACTTCATTCTGCTCTCTGTAAACGCTGTGTAGACCTGGATTACACAGCTGTAGGAGAAACAACCTGCAGTCATGAACAATATTAGTATATTGTATAGGAGTGGTTTGTAACATACCTAGTAGCTGTTGGGCATCTGTCTCAATTGTGAGGGGATAAAGCTGATATTGTATTGTCAACTTTAGTCCCATGAGAAGTGCTAAGAGTTCCATCTGGATTGGTGTGCCCTTCTCTGATTTTCCTGCAAACCCCATGAGCCACTGGCCGTGGTGATTTCTGAAGACACCTCCTATACCATATTGTTGTGTGGTATGGGAACAAGAACCATCAATATTTAATTTGTAGGTGGCCTCTAGAGGTGGATTCCATTTGATGTATAAGGGAATTACTGGTGTAGTGCTTCGTGTGGACCTGGACATATAATAATATTCCACTGCCATGTTGATTAGTAAGGGAATTTTTAGAGCAGTTCTTTTATGATCGATTGCAGTGCGATTCCTGATAAGCCAGAGATGCCACAGGGCAAAGCTGAGGAATGTTTTGGGCGGAATATTGTAAGGAAAATGCGCACTGGTCGTTATGAAGAACTGATTGAGCCAAACATTATTTTTCGTTTGCGTAGGTATAGAGGTAATGGGAGGAATAGATATATGAAAAGTATCCCATAGTTGACGAGCATGTCGGCAGTGAAAGAAAATATGAGGTATTGTTTCGGGGGCTTCCTGGCATTGAGCACATATGGGAGAATTAATTATATTTAGTCTGGAAAGATAATCAGCTGTAGGAAGACGATTATGACATAATAGCCATAAGAAGAAAATGATTTTTGGGGGGGCTCGAATGTGCCAAATCCATCGGTAAGAGAGAGGTAAGAGATTGTTTGGCGTTAAAGAGTTATAAAGTGATTTAACGGAGAAAAGACCACTGGTTGTAAGATTCCAATAAATTTGGTCAGGAATCTGAGACAAAAAGGGCATATAAAGGGCTTTTAATTTTTTAGTTATTGGAAAAGGTAAGGTCAGAGAGAGTTAATCCAAATGCCATGTTTGATTATAATAGATCTCAGATACTAGTTGTTTCTCCTCAGAGTGATGTAGAGGTCCACTGAAGGAGTTACGGATAATTAAGTTGTGATCCAGCCAAGGGTCTAGCCAAAATTTTACATGTCGGCCATTTGTAACATTCCATTTATATCCTAGGCGGCAGGAAGTCCAACCTTGGAGAATATTTTTCCAGATGGGAGAGACTTGTTTTTTGATTTGATGTGTAGGACGGGTATAATTATGAATAAGCACCTGGGCCCACAATTAAGATGGGTTGTGAAATAACCTCCATGTGAGGCCTCCATGCAAGGCTTTATTTTTTAGAGAAAGATTTTGGATCCCCAAACCCCCTCGGTCTCGGGGGGTCGTTACAGTATTCCATTTTATAAGATGTAATCTTTTCTTTTGTGGTGTAGTACCCCATAGAAAATTACGTTGGTAACGATTGAGTAGGAAAATGATGTAATCCGGAATCTTTATATACTGCATAAGATGGTTTGTGAGTTGATTGAGAGTAGAGCGGATGAGAGTGAGCCTTCCTGCTTTTGTTAAGAAATGTGTTTTCCAACCTGCTAACTTTGTTTTAAAGTTATCGAGGAGGAATTGAAAATCTCGTTTCGAAGGCTTGTTTATAAAAATAGGGAAGCCCAAGTATTTCCCAAAATTCTTTCCTTCCATCATATGAAATTGATCTAAAATGTTTCCTCTAAGAAGATGGTTGCAGTTGTTAGAGAAAAATATTTTTGACTTGTCGAGGTTAATTGTCTGCCCTGAATAATAAGTGAAATGATCCAGTATAGCAATAATGGAATTACAAGTAGTAGCTTTTGGAATTGCTGTCAGTATGATGTCGTCCGCAAAAAATAAGTGTGACAGCTGAGGTCCAGCGGGAGATAAGGAGATAGGTAACCATTCACAATGATCTACTGCTAGGTTAAATTGTCTAGAAAGCATTTCCAGACAGAGGATAAAGAGGTAAGGGGATAGAGGATCGCCTTGTCGAATACCTCTAGTGGGTGTGAAATAGTCGGAAGGGTCTCCATTGATAATGATGGATGTGGTAGTAGTGGTAACACAAGACATTATAAGTTTGATGAAAAGTGTTGGAAAATTGAGTGTAATTAGAGTATTGTGAATGAAGGACCATTCCAACTTATCAAATGCTTTTGCTAGATCTAATTTTAATAACATGTGAGTGGTCTTTTTACCTTTCATTCTTTGGAACCGAGTAATAATTTCCTGGACGATAATTGCATTATCCGCCGCCCTTCTGTTTTTCTGAAAACTAGTCTGAGTCGGAGGGATAATGCGTTCCAAGATTGACTTTAATCGGTTAACTATGATTTTTGTAACCACTTTATATATGGTGTTACAAAGGCTTATGGGTCGAAATTGGGATATTGTTGCAGCATTTTCATTTTTAGGGATTAGGCAGATTAAAGTATTATTTATTTTCGGATCAATTTGAAACTCATTAAAAAATTTATGGCAGAAGTACTTAACTGAGGTACCAACAATATCCCAATATTTTTGATAAAAATATGGGTGCAAGCCATCCGGGCTAAGGGCTTTCAAAGGTTTGAATGAATGTATGGCCTCAAGTATTTCGTAATCTGTTAACGGTTGAACTAAGGAGGAGCGATCCTGTTGTGATAAAATATTGAAAGGGTGTAGTGTAGAAGTGGGGTAAGAGCAAGTATGTTGTGTCGTGAAGAGTTCTTTGTAAAAGGTGATAATGTTGCTTTTAATTTCATGTGGATTAGTAATCCAATTACCCCTTTGGTCCTGTAAAGCAGTAATTTTATTTTGTCTCCTACGATTTAAAGTTGAAAGATGAAAAAATTTAGTATTGGCGTCTCCCTCATTTAACCAGTTTATTCGTGATTTGAGTTTCCAGAAATCTTCCTCCAATTTGAGAATAAGATTAAAATCAGCAGATAATTGTTTTTCTAAATTATGTAAGTAAATACTTGTAGGGTAGTTTGGTGATGATTGTAGTCCACTCAATCTAGCTAAGAGAATTTTCTTTTGCTTAAAGATATTCCCAAAAGTGGATGTATTCCAGTCCTGAACTATAGTGGTAAATTGCTGTATTGCAGGAATTAAAGTAGTTGGTTCTTTCCAAGCTTGTTGTACTATTGAGAGGAAGCTGGGGTGCGAGGTCCAAATGGTTTCAAATCTAAAAATCCTATGTCTAGGTAGGGGTTGATGGTGTAATTGTAATAAGAGAGGGAAATGGTCCGAGTGAGTTCGGGGGAGGTGAGTAACAAGAGCATTAGGGTAATGAGACATCCAATCATAGGTTGCTAATATTCGGTCAATTCTTTCTAGTATGTTATAACTATTATGCCTTCAATTTGTCCATGTATAACGACTACCTTTATAACCTAAGTCAGTTAGGTGACAATAGTTTAGACAATCAATAAATCTACTAGACCTTGAGATGTTAATGGGGAGACCGCCAAATTTATCCGAAGCATGGGTTATTTCATTAAAATCGCCTTCGATAAGCCAGGGCCCTTTATAATGATCATATAAGCTACATAAATTATTCCAAAGTAGTACCCTATTGTTGAGGATAAGACTTGCATAAATTGCACTAAACAACCACTTAAACTGAAGGGGACGTACATGGATATGGCAGTGTATTTCCTGCGGCGTAGTTGCCACTGGTTCGATTGTTAGGATTGCACTAAGCCATAAAATAACTATTCCTCCAGAGTGGCCTTGCGCTGGTACTTGTATCATCTCATTGAGGTTAAAATCCTCTTTTAGAGTTTGATGGTCGTCACAGTGTGTTTCTAGCAAAACAACCAAGGCTGGACGATTGTAATCTAACAAAGACCGGAAATTTCTTTGAAACTCAGGTGACTGAGCTCCACGGCAGTTCCATATGATAAAATTCATGTTACTGTTGGTATTGTCAATCCACTGACTCCTTCTTGCATTCCGTAGTGTACTTGCACTTCTCGTCTCCCCTGGACGTAGACGTAGTGTAGGTAGGAATAACATGGCATATTTCCCTACTTCTGGATTGGTGGTGGGGCGTAGACGA
>ML265617.1:877-16788 GCA_005239495.1 Nicotiana undulata
GACTTCAAACTTTGCAGATAAGTTATAAATGACACCATGGAACTATTCCTGGTCTCGAAATCTCACTCGGACCTCGGGAACATCACATCACTTTCCATGCCACATTTCAAGTTCTTTTAAAAACCTCAGAACCTCATTATGATCCGAAACCACTCAATTCACGCCCGTTTTACACCAAATTTTACAAATAAGACAAATAATATATAATAAACCTGTTCCGGGCTCCGGAACCACAATACGGGCCCGGTAACACGGTTTTCACATAATTATTCATTTTCAAAATCCTTTATTATTTTCAGAAAACAATTTTCTTTAAAAATTCATTTCTCGGGCTTGGGACCTCGGAATTCGATTCCAAGCATATGCCCAAGTCCCATATTTTCCTACGGACCCTCTGGGACCGTCGAGTCACGGGTCCAGGTCTGTTTACCAAAAATGTTGACCAAAGTCAACTATATTAATTTATTAATTATCAAAACTCATTTTCATCAAATTCTCACCTAATAGCTTCCCGGCTACACTCCCGGGCTGCGCACGCATATCGAGGTGAGACTAACGGAGGCTCTCGGAGCCTCGAAATACAGATATAGCTTAAATTACATAAGATGACCTTTTGGGTCATCACAGCAATGTGGTGCAAATTAAAGGTGTTTAACGGGCGGGCTGGGACGGGCTGAACACAAAAAAGTCAACCCGTCCGGTAACGGACCGGGTTGGTTAACGGGCTGGGATAGCGGGCTTGTGGCGGGCTAGGAATTTTCTGGTTATATTAGGCCCGTACGAGTTCAGGATTAACGGGCACATGCGGGCCAGGCTAATTAATTTTTTTATAATTAAATTATATTTTTATTATTCAATGTTATTGATAGTTAAGTATTTGAAAACTTTTAAGGCTTAGAATTAAAGCTTAGAATTAAACTTTACAATTTACACATTTGAATTTGAAATTTGAATTTTAAAATTGAAAATTAAAAGTAAGTGGCTACAATAAATTATTTAATAAGACTAATAGGCAATCACAATATGTAAGTAACTTTGATATTTTTATTGAATAATATATAATACTTCAAATTAATTTGCAAGTTCTTTTGTGATTTTAAAATTATTTGAACTTGCAAATTAAAAGTTTACAACGATTATAAAAAAGAAAAATAGTATATCACATGTTTTGCATTAGTTTTGTAAGTTCTTCCATGTCAACATGAGGTTCTTGGTTTCCGGCATTGGTTGAATCGGTACCATAAACCATTATATCTCCAATTTCTTGGTCCTCCGCTTTATCTACCTCGTCACGCCTTTGATTTCAACGTTCTAATCTACAAGTACTTCTAGGAATACCTTTAAACAAAGGGTTATAAATTCTTTGAATATAAGTAACAAGATACGGTGAAGAAGCAAAACTAAAAGGTAAACAACCTAAAACAATCATTTTATCTAATTCTTCCCGATCTTTCTTAATATCGTATTTACCCATTAACCCCCAATGCCCGGGTTAAGTTTTTGTTGCCCACCTTCCTCATCTACTCCCCAATCAAGAGGGTTCTCATCTACCATGTGCATGCGAAGATGACCCATTCCCCTATTCTTACTAGGCTCATGTTTATAAACTTCCTTACATATTCTACATCTTACATAATTTTTCTCATTTTCTAGTCTGTCAAAAAAATTCGAACACTTACTTCTTAATCTTCGATTCTTCTTAATAGGTAGGGGAGACTTACTTGTTCCACCCCTAATATTTTGAGTTTGACTAGCATTACCAGGTGTATCTGGTGGTGTTTCAAGATTATCGGGTGATTGAATATCATCTAAATCATCATCTATACCATAATTTTCTTGAAGTCACTCATAATCTACATTTAAATGTTCGGATAAACTTTCAAAAATATGTGTAAAGCTACTAAAAGAACCAACGCTACCTCTTTTTATTTTCGAAATTTTCTTACTACCGCCTCTACTAGTGCAAGCTTTTTTGGCTGCTATAAGTAAATCCATTATGTAAATTAAATTAATAATTCTAAATAATAACATAAATGTACACCAAAGAAGAGAAAGAGATGGAACGAGTGTATCGGGATTCCGAATGCCGCACTAATTTTGATATAGAAACTCAAACTTCAATTGATAACAAGATACTTGATAGTTGATACTTGATACCACACTTCACTTGAATTAGAATACTTGATAATAATAATTTTGTAATGGCTAAACTAAATATTTGATAAAACTTGAAATAATGAGTAACTGAGAATTTAAGAGCAATAGTCAATAATATCAAGAGAGAATTGAGAGAGAATTAGAGGGTGTTTGGATTGGCTTTTAAGCTGGTCAAATCAGCTTTTAAGATCTTTTTAGTTTTTTTCTAGTGTTTGACAAAATAAAAAAGGGCATAAATAAGTTAAAAACTACTTAAAATAAGCCAAAAGCAAGAAGCTGGGCAATCCCAACTTATTGTTCTTTGGCTTAAAAGCTATTTCTACTGAAAAGTCACTATTTTAAAAGGTTAAAATTATAATTTATCAAATTTGGTGGGGGGAGGGGGGAGAGGCTACTTTCTTAAGGGGTAGGCCAAAATGATTGTTTTTGCAAAAAATGGCCTTTGGCCAACGGTCATTTTTAAATTTGACCGTTGTCAACGGTAAATTATAAAAACAAATTAGCGGGTTATCGGGTTGAACCGGGTTGTAGCCCGTTAACAACCCGTTAAGGGGTTAGCAGATTGTAGCGGGTCTGGTGCACCGATATGTAAAATGTGTTCGTTTAAAACCCGCTCCCCGCCCAACCCGTCCCAGCCTGCCTATTTTGCTACAGTAACGGGTTGAACCGGGTTGTTAACGGGTCAGGCCGACCCGATTAACATCTTTAGTGCAGATTCATCACCCCCGATATTGTGCATTCTATGCATATCCGGTCTATGTGGGCTACTCTTTTCCCCTTCTCCCATTGGCGGAGGAATTCTGTTGCTACTACGGCGTCTGATCGACCCAGCTTTCTCCTTACATCTACAAGCTCATCCGCATGCTCACGAAGTACGCGAAATTGGCTGACCGCGAGATCTCTTTTCACCACCTGATGCACCTTTTTGCGTGCAGTTTCCATAGGGGGACGATGTTGCACCTTCGTCACCGTGGAAGTAAGAGCTTGGTAGTGAAGATGGACGATAAAGCAAATCGTCGATTCTATCTTAGTTACTTCTACTTCAAGATTGTGGACGTGGTGGAAAACGCAAATGGATTTCCTAAGGCGTGGAATTATGCCCGTAAGTATTTTTACTAAGTGCCCATTTCTCTTATTTTGGTCGTAGCCTAATTATTCTGTCTTTTCCTCGTTCAACCAAGACCGAGCCCCCTTCTTTGGTTGCAGATATTCATGATTGGATTAGCCAGGTCTTGCCCCATACAGTGGGGATTTGTGAATGGTCGGCCTTCCTCAAGAAGTTCGGGCCTAAGCTTTCAGTGACCGACGAGTTTGCTTATTTTAAATCTTTGTTGCTGCGGCTTTCTGGTTGCCTGCTTCTTATTGATTTGTGGGATTGACCTCTTAACCTTACTTTTCTTATCTTTTGTTATTATCCCGATGAGCTTCGAGGAGGTCGAAGGCTCTTAATCATGCGTTCCTCCAAGTGAACACTACAACAGGGTCTGCCCTTGCTGTGACTGCGGCCAAGCCTACCCGGTCATTCGCTTCTGTTCAGCCTCCGGTTTCGGCTAGATCAATTCGACCGTCGGCGGCCTCAGTACCAAAGACTCCGTCCTTTCCCGTGTTGCATTTAATAGATGAGTCATCACCGAGTGAGAAGGATTTGATTCCTCGTAAAAGGAGGTCGGTGGATGTTGGTGATGGAATAATCCGAGCAGTGGATTCTACAAGGGGCGATCGTGAGCCGACCACTGTCGTGTTTGAAAGTGATGAAGGCCGGCCATGGAAGGTGTACCTTTGCCTGAGGTTGAGGTTGCCGTACTAAGAGATGAGCCATTGTCCTCGAGACCGGCTGACATTTCTTTGTCTGTCGAGGGGAGAAATAAGGTCTTTGCTAAGGACGACTACGAAACCGGTTCCGATGTTGACGTTGATGAGGTGCGGATGCTGAGCAAGGAGTTTACTCGGGTGGAAGTAAGGTTGGAAGGTTCCACGTGTACCATCGTGGTCCCTATGGACCGGGACTTGCTGGTGAACATGTAAGATGTGGTCCCTTCCTTAGGTCCTCTTTGCTCCGATGTGGAGGGCCTCACTCTCGAAAAAAATGATAATGATGCCCTATCGACGGGTATAGCCGGCCTTGCCCTTAGGGTAAATTTTTCCGACCTTTTCAATTTCCGTGCTTTGTACTTCATTTTTATTTCTTTGTTTGACTTTGTCTTTCTTCTTTTTTCTCCTCCTTTTCAGACCATTATTCTGGAGATCGAGAGTGACCGCCGAGAGGAAAGGTGCAAAACTATTTTTAGGAAGATGGAGGGGAAGTACCGTGAATACCGTTACAAGCACCGCGAGATCTGCAAGCGGTTTGACGAGACTGGCAATTTTCAGGCCATATGGGACGAGTTGAAACAGAAATATGACGAGTTAATAAGAGTCATCGACAAATGCATCGTCCTTAAAGGGGAGTTGAGGGATAATGAGGAGGAGCTCGAGGTAAGCAAGGGAGTTGAGGCCCAATGTGTAAACCTTCAGGCTCAAGTAATTTCACTCCCGGCTGAGCTCGAGCAATGTTTGGTCCGGGCCGATGCTTTGAGTTGTGATGTCGCCGAAAAGACCATGGATTTGGAGAAGACTAATTTGGCTCGGCCAGGGCGTCGATGAAAATGGAGGCTTTGGAGGCTGCAATCCGCGTTCTTCAATCTGAGCGGGCAAATGAATTGGAGATAGCCAAACTCAGAGAAGAGAGGCTCGAAGAACGGATAGGGGAGCTAGAAAGAGAGATTTCGAGCCTTGGTGACCAAGTCGTCGTCCTTGAGGCTGAGAAGGCGTAGTTATCGGATCAGTCGTCCTCTTCTCATACTTCTGCTTTCCTAATATTCCGCAAAATTTATATGAGAAGTGGATTCATGCCGAGGCCCAACTGGATATATTCAGAGATTTGATGACGACATGCAAAGTTCCGGAGGCCGACTTTGAGGACGCTCGTGCTAGGGCACGTACAACTCTGATCACTTGTGGCTACGACCCCGCAACACCATAGGCTGGTGACGATGAGGAAGACGTGGTAGGGATCGAGCAGGACGCCTGGTATGAGGATGAGTATCCCGACAACGACGATGATGGTTGAGAGACGGGTGGAGACGGTGTTGTTGCGTTAGGTAGCGAGTAGTTTTTTTTCTTTCTTTTGCTTGTAACCGTTGTACATACTTTTGCTGGCATCTGCTTTAGACTTTGTAACAAATATATTTGAATTATGAAATGTCGTTTACACTATTTCGTATCTGATTCTTTTCTTTTTGTTCGGGTTTGCACGCTTCTTTCTTTTGTTTTGCCGTTTGGTCGCTTCAATCATAAAAGATTGGTTTTGGTCATGGTCGGGGGCCAGTAGGTGTTAATTCCAACGAGGTCGAATGTAACCTATATTAAGTTAGTTTGAGCGAGGTCGAATGTGAGTTAACACGAGTGAGGTCGAATGTGAGTTAATTCGAGCAAGGTCGGATGTGAGTTAATTTGAGCGAGGTCGAATGTGAGTTAATTCGAACAAGATCGAACGTAAGTTACTTAATTGTGGCCGGGGCCGAGCGGGTGTTGATTCGAACGAGGTCGAATGTAACCCGTACTTAGTTGATTCGATCATGGTCGAATGTGCGTTAATTTGAGCGAGGTCGAATGTAATTTACTTAATTATGGCTGTGGGCTGAGCGGATGTTGATTCAAACGAGGTCGAATGTAACCCAATTGGGACAAAACTCAAGTGAGGGAAAAAAGAGTACGACTTGGAGGACGTTGTTTCTTAAAAGTTGAAGTACTTGAGGTGGGCGATGTTCCAGTTGTTTGGTAGTTGTTTTCCTTCCATTGTTTCTAGTTCAAATGACCCTTATTTGTTGCTGTCGTGATTTTGTATGGGCCGTCCCAATTTTTTCCAAGTTTGCCTTCCCGCGGGTCTTTGCTTGCTTGTGTTTTGTCCTTGAGCACGTAGTCCTCGACTTTGAGTGGTCTGATCTTGGCCTTTTGTTATAATAGCGTTTTGCCTGTTGTTATTGGGCGGTCATCCTTATGTTGGTCATATCTCTCTGTTCTTTGGCTTCGTCGAGCTTCTTCCTTCTTCTTTCATCGTTCCTCAACCCGCTCTCATGGGAGTATCTCAAACTAGGCTCTCCGACTTCGACCGGTATTACCGCATCAGCCCTATTTACTAATGAGTAGGGCGTCTGTAACGACCCGACCGGTCGTTTTGCGTATTAGGACCCCGTTCCCCTAAATGAGACTACCCATAGAGTCTTTGTGTGATTTATGACTTGCGGGGATGGGCGGTTTGGGATTTGGAAGTGTTTAGAGTGCTATAGGAACACTTGGTTCCTTAAGGTTGGCCTTTTTGGCCAAGTTTGACTTCGGTCAACATTTTGAGCAAACAACCTCGGAATCAAGTTCCGACAGCTCCAGTAGCTTCGTATGATAATTTCAGACTTAGGCGTATGTTCGGAACGAGTTTTCGATGAACCGGGAGCATTTTGGCGTCTGATATAGAAATAAGGATTTCCTTAAGTTTGAAATTTGGTTTGGAACGTGATTTTATGTTATCGAGGTCCGAACGGAATCCCGAGATCGAGAATAGTTCCGTTATTCATTTATGACTTGCCTGCAAAATTTGGTGTCATTCCGAGTAGTATAGGTTGGTTCGGCGCATTGTTATCGAATTCTAGAACTTGAAGTTCAAAGTTTGATTCAATTTGGTTTTCGGGTCGAATTCTTAGTTTTGTTAATGTTTTTCACATTTCGAAAATTCGAGCGAGTCCGTATCATGAATACAAACTTGCTAGTGCCTTTGGATGGGGTCCCGAGGGGCGGGTGAGTTTTGGACCCCCGGGAGCTAAGTTCAAGAAACAAGAAATTTCACTGTCTGGTTTCCTTCTTCGCGAGCGCGGAAGGGGGGCCGCGTTCGCGAAGAAGGAGTTGGACTGGGCGGTTGAATGCTCTATGCGTTCGCAATAGGTTGGACCCCTGACCTTCGCGATCTCACCCTCGTCTCTGCGTTTGCATAGTGGTAGGACGGGACCAGGCCCGTTTATTCTTCGTGTTCGCATGATATCCACCACGTTCGCAAAGGTCTAGCCCGGCTAGTCTTCGCGATCGCGGGCCCTTCTTCACGTTCGCATAGAAGGGCCTCAGGGGCCTGGGTCATTGGCCTTCGCGATCGCGGGCCCCCTGTCGCGATCGCGATGAAGGGGCAGCTAGGCAGTGCATTTTTATAGCGGGATTTAATTCATTTCCTCAAAACGTCTTCTTCTTCCTTGGGGATTTTTGGGCTTTCAAGAGGGGCAAACAACCTAGTATTGGAGGTAAGTAATCTCTACCATAAACTTGGTTTAATCCTTAGATTACTAGTTAAATTAACTACTAAATTAGTGAAAAATCAAAATTGGGTAGTAATTTAGGGTTCTTGAGAATTTAGGTGAATTTCCATATTAATTGTTATGAATTCAAGAAGAAATCATATATTAACGTCCTTAGGCTATGGGTGAGTGATCCCTTCGAGAATTTTCGGAATTCGAGCGTGCGGGTCGGGGGTTGAATTTTGGGAATTCTTCAAGAATGTTGAAATTTCATAGTAAATAGGATAATTTCTCTCCTTTGAGCATGAATTGATATGATTGTACCATATTTGGCTAGTTACGAGTCCTCGGGCGTAATGTTCGGAGTTTCGGGCGCATCCTTGGTCCGAGGGGTAGATTCAACACGAGGTGAGTCTCCTTTCTAACCTTGTAAGAGGGAATTTTCCCCATAGGTGTTCTATATGATGTGTGTAATTGTTTTGGGGGCTACGTGCGTACAAAGTGACGAGAGTCCGTACGTAGCGACTATTATGTCCATGTCGGGTAGTCTTAGGGCTCACAAGCATGCTTTTATGTGCCGTATATGTATCTTTAGCGTACCTTGAGTTTCTTATTATCATGGAACTAGCATGAAATTTGTGGAAAGTTGCCTTTGAAATTCCGGTGAATCAATCATTGCTACAAATATAGCCTTTATTGAGCTTATTGAAAAATTCGGTATATATATATGTAGATATAAGAGTCAGCACTCGAGTCGCAGGTATGATTCGCGATCGAGAGAAGCTTTATTATAAATTGATATAAGTGTGTCAGCACCCGAGTCGCAGGCATGATCCGCGAGCGGGGGAAGCTTTATGGTAATTCAGTATAAGTGTGTCAGCACCCGAGTCGCAGGTATGATTCGTGAGCGGGGGAAGCTTTATAATTATTCAGTGATTATATGTTCCTTCGACTTCGGTCGGCTGTCTTATTTCCTGTGTGGGTATGATTATTTGGTACTGTTTTCATGGATTTTGACTTAGCAGATATTGGGGAAAGGGATAGCGTACTCCGTTGTTTATTTTCAGTAGTTACCTGGATTTCTGTACTTAATATGTATTTGCTGTTTACTGTCTTACATGCCTATTGTATTTCATTATATCCTGTCATATGTTATATTATTGGACCTTAGTGAGTGTCAAGTCGACCTCTTGTCACTACTTTTTCGAGATTAGACGGGATACTCACTGGGTACATATTTATTTATGTACTCATGCTGTACTTCTGTACTTAACTGTACAGGTTCTGAGGCTGGTGCATCTGGTTATCAGACCAGAGCTAGGTATTGACTTTAGCGGGCCTGACTTCACGGTGAGCTGCTTCTCCTGACGATCCTCAGCAGCGCCTTGGAGTTTCCTTTTGCTTATTTTCCCGTCTACTTATTTCAGACAGTGGGATTGTATATATATATATATATATATATATATATTTTGTATTCAGTTAGATTGCCCGTGATACTCGTGACACTAGTTCCTGGCACACACGTAGTGGTTATTTTGGGATTTTGGGCTGTATATATATATATGCTCGTATATTGGACCACGCTTCTGTATGGCTATTTTTGGATCTATAACTGGGTTATTATCTTTCGATATCATGTTTTAACTTGTTAAATTCGGTAACTGGTGAACTATTTAATCAAAATAAAAAGGAACACTTAGTGAAATTTATGTTGGCTTGCCTAACCCCGTTGTTGGGCGCCATCACGACCTGAGTTAGGATTTTGGGTCGTGACAACGTGGTATTAGAGCCCTAGGTTCACGTAAGTCTCACGAGTCACAGGCGGGCTCAGTAGAGTTCTGCGGATCGGTACAGAGACGTCTGTACTTATCTTCAGGAGGCTATAGGGTGCTAGGAAACCTCTCCTTGTTCATATTCTATCGTGCAATCGATGATGTACTCAAACTTATTCTTTTATTCTCTCACAGATGGTGAGGACGCGCGCATCGGATATTCCTGATTCGGGAGATGCCGCTACCCCCGCCGCCCGAGGTCGTGGTAGAGGCAGGGGGAGGGCACCTGCCCGAGGTAGGGGACGAGGGCGTCGCAGAGCTATTCCAGTTGCACCACCAGAGGACCCTATCATGGAGGAGCAGGACGAGGTGCCTCCAGTAGCTCCTGCTCCAGTAGACTTCATGACAGCGCCGGGCTTCTAGGAGGTTATGGGCCGTATGATGAGATTCATGGACACCATGTCCCGGGCTGGTTTATTTCCAGCAGATCCTGCCACTTCACAGGCGGGAGGGGGAGTTCAGACCCGTACCACCCAGGCCGCAGGACAGGCAGCAGCAGTACATCATACCCCGGGTACACCGCCCGTGGGTGGGGTCCAGCCTGTAGCAGTAGCACCAGAGCCCAGACCAATTGCAGAGGGAAATCAACAGAAGATGTTGGACAGATGGACTCGATTACGCCCTCCAATCTTCGGGGGTGAGCGAGGTGAGGATGCCCAGTACTTCATTGATAGATGCAGGTACAAACTGCACAACATGAGGATCCTAGAGTCCTATGGAGTGGATTTAACTACATTTCAGTTAGAGGGCAGAGCTCGCAGGTGGTGGCAGTCCTATGTACTCAACAGGCCAGCAGATTCTCCTCTTGTAACTTGGGAGCAGTTCACGCAGATGTTCTTGGACAGATATATCCCACCCTTTGAGAGGGAAGAGCTGCAACGTCAATTTGAGCAGCTAGAGCAAGGGCAGTTGTCAGTGACAGATTATGAGGCCAGATTTTCAGATCTATCACGCCATGCACTTATGATACTACCTACAGATGCTGAGAGAGTGCAGAGGTTTGTGGTTGGGTTGCATCCGGGTATTAGAGCCACTATGGCCCGAGAGGTGGAGATGGGTACTCCTTATTAGCTCGTGGTAGAGATTGCTCGCAGGATCGAGGGTTACCGGTTGAGGAGCAGGGAGCAGGGTCAGCAGGACAAGAGGGCTAGGTTCTCCGGGGATTTCAGGGATGCCCCAGCTAGGAGAAGAGGTCAGTTTGGGGGTGGTCAGCCCATCAGGCCTTCATATTCAGCACCTCCACCACCTCTCCGAGGTGTTCCAGTGAGGCCTCAGTTCAGTGCCATGCCAGAGCGCTCCTACCGTCCTCCAGCCATCCATAGTTCACCCAGTGGTTACTCCAGTCGCCAGAGATCTTCCGGTTCTTATTTCAGTGCTATGCTAGAGGGTTCACACCGTACTCCGGCCATTCAGGATGCCTCTTCTTCGGGACAACAGGATAGGCCACTTGTGAGGTGTTACGAGTGCGGATATTTAGGCCATATGAGGAGGGATTATCCTAGGTTTCGGGGCAAGACAGTGTAGTAGGGTTATCATCCTATGAGTTCAGCACCAGCAGTCCGGCCACCTAGAGGTGGAGGACAGGTCGGTAGGGGTCGTCCTAGAGGGGAAGACCAGTCAGGAGGGGGTCAGCCAACTGTTGTTCACTCTGGGGAGCTGAGTCTTCAGGTGCTACAGCCAGATTTTATGCCATTCCGGCCAGATCAGATGCAGTGGCCTCTGACGTCGTGATCACAAGTATTATCTCAGTATATGGTAGAGAGGCTTCAGTGCTATTTGATCCAGGATCCACATATTCATATGTTTCAGTGTTATTTGTTCATTTTCTAGATGTTCCTCGTGAGTCCTTGAGTTCCCCCCATATATGTGTCCACTCCTGTGGGTGATTATGTGGTGGTAGACCGGGCCTATCGGTCTTGTGTGATTACCTTCTGTGGGTTCGAGACTAGAGCGGACTTTTTATTGCTCGACATGGTTGATTTCGAGGTTATTCTAGGCATGGATTGTCTATCTCCTTATCATTCCGTGCTGGATTGCCATGCCAAGAAAGTTACTTTAGCCATGCCTGAGTCGCCGAGGCTGGAGTGGGGGGGTTCTTTAGTTAGTGCGTCCAGCCGGGTCATTTTATTCATGAAGGCTTGGCATATGGTCGAGAAGGGTTGTTTGGCTTACCTTGCTTATGTGCGGGACACCACCGCCGAGTCCCCGACTATCGATTCAGTGCCAGTCGTTCGAGATTTTGCCGATGTGTTTCCTTCAGACCTTCCAGACATGCCTCCAGATCATGATATCAATTTCTGCATTGATTTAGTTCTAGATACTTAGCCTATTTCCATTCCCCCGTATCGTATGTCTCCTAAGGAGTTGAAGGAGTTGAAGGAGCAGCTTGAGAAGTTATTGGCTAAGGGGTTCATCAGGCCGAGTGTGTCGCCATGGGGTGCTCCAGTCTTATTTGTGAAGAAGAAGGATGGGTCTATGCGGATGTGTATTGATTACCGCCAGTTGAATAAGGTTACCATCAAGAACAAGTATCCTCTACTGCGCATCAATGATTTGTGTGACCAGTTGCAGGGTGCCCGGGTGTTCTCTAAGATTGATTTGAGATCGGGTTATCATCAGCTGAAGATTCGGGCTTCAGATGTTCCAAAGACTGCATTCCGTACCAGATATGGCCACTACGAGTTTCTAGTGATGTCTTTTGGCTTGACTAATGCCCCAGCAGCCTTCATGGACTTGATGAATAGGGTATTCAGGCCGTATATTGATTCCTTCATCATTGTCTTCATTGATGACATCTTGATTTACTCACGGAGTCTGGGTGAACATGAGCATCATTTGAGAGTTGTGCTCCAGTCCTTGCGGGAATATAAGCTATATGCTAAGTTCTCCAAGTGTGAGTTCTGGTTAGAGTCTGTGGCATTTCTGGGGCATGTGGTATCCGGAGAGGGTATCAAGGTCGATCCTTAGAAGATTGAGGCAGTTCAGAGTTGGCCGCGTCCTACTTCAGCTATAGAGATCAGGAGCTTTCTGGGCCTAGCAGGCTATTATCGCCGATTTGTGGAGGGGGTTCTCTTCTATTGCAGCTCCATTGACTAGATTGACTCAGAAGAATGCCCCGTTTCGATGGTCCGACGAGTGTAAGGCGAGCTTTCAGAAGCTCAGGTCAGCATTGACCTCAACACCAGTTCTGACATTGCCTTCCGGTTCTGGGATGTATACTGTGTATTGCGAAGCTTCACGCGTTGGGTTGGGATGTGTGTTGATGCAGGATGGGAGAGTTATTGCTTATGCTTCGCGCCAGCTGAAGGTTCACGAGAAGAATTACCCTGTGCACGACTTAGAGTTGGCGGTGATTGTTCATGCCCTGAAGATTTGGAGGCACTACTTGTATGGAGTGTCTTGTGAGGTTTATACAGACCACCGCAATTTGCAGCACTTGTTCAAGCAGAGGATTCTTAATTTGAGGCGGCGCAGGTGGCTTGAGTTGTTGAAGGACTATGATATCACCATTCTGTATCATCCGTGCAAGGCAAATGTGGCAGCGGACGCCTTGATAAAGAAGGCTTAGAGTATGGGTAGCTTGGCCTACATTGCAGCAGAGGAGAGACCTCTAGCCTTGGACATTCAGTCCTTGTCTAATCGCCTTGTGAGATTAGATCTTTCGGAGCCTCGTCAAGTTCTTCACATGTGGTTGCTTAGTGTTCATTGTTGGGAGAGATTAAGGCTCGGCAGTTTGATGATCCGTGTTTAGCAGAGCTTCGGGAGACAGTGGTCCAGGGTAGGGACAAGGAGGTTACTTTGGGCGAGGATGGTGTTCTGAGACTCCAGGGCCGTTTGTGTGTTCCTGATGTTGTGGCCTGAGAGAGAGGATTCTGGCGGAGGCGCTTAGTTCTCGGTATTCTGTTCATCCAGGTGCGACAAAGATGTATCGTGATTTGAAGCAGCATTACTGGTGGAGGCGGATGAAGAAAGACATTGTGCAGTATGTGTCTAGGTGCCTTAATTGTCAGCAGGTTAAGTACGAGCATCACAGGCCAGTAGGGCTGCTTTAGCAGATGCCCATTCCTGAGTGGAAGTGGGAGCGCATCACTATGGACTTCGTGGTTGGGTTTCCTCGGACTTTGCGGAAGTTTGACGCTGTTTGGGTCATTGTGGATAGGTTGACCAAATCGGCGCATTTCATTCCTTTGGCTACTACTTGCACTTCTGAGAGGCTAGCCCAGATCTACATTCGGGAGATAGTCAGGTTGCACGGTGTGCCAGTGTCCATCATATCAGACCGAGGTCCTTAGTTAACCTCGCACTTCTGGAGAGCATTGCACAGTGAGATGGGCACTCAGATAGATCTCAGCTCAGCATTTCACCCTCAAACTGATGGCCAGTCGGAGCGTACAGTTCAGATATTGGTGGACATGCTCACGACGTGTGTGATTGACTTTGGGGGTCAGTGGGACCAGTTCTTGCCTTTGGAGGAGTTTGCGTATAATAATAGTTATCAGTCCAGCATCGAGATTGCTCCATTCGAGGCTTTGTATGGATGGCGGTGTCGTTCTCCTATCGGGTGGTTTGAGCCTGGCGAGGCTAAGTTATATGGAACGGATCTGGTGAGAGATGCTTTGGAGAGGGAGAAGTTAATTCAGGAGAGGCTTCTCACAACACAGTCCAGACAAAAATGTTACGCGGATCAGAAGGCGCGTGAGGTAGCATTTATGGAGGGAGATAAGGTTCTGTTGAAGGTTTCGCCGATGAAGAGCATTACGATATTCGGGAAGAAGGGCAAGCTGAGCCCCAGGTTTATAGGTCCTTTCGATATGTTGAGGCGAGTTGGAGAGGTTGCTTATGAGCTTTCTTTACCTCCCGCCTTATCAGGAGTTCATCCGGTCTTTCACGTATCCATGCTCCGGGGGTATCACGCCGACTTCTCTCACGTGGTTGATATCAGCACTATTCAGTTGGATGAGAAGTTGGGCTACGAGGAGGAGCCAGTTGCTATTATTGATAGGCAGGATTGCCAGTTGAGATCCAAGAGAGTTTCTGCCGTGAAGGTTTAGTGGAGGGGCCAACCTGTTGAGGAGGCGACTTGGGAGTCCGAGGAGGACATGCGGAGCATATATCCACATCTTTTCAGCGCTTCAGGTACGATTCTAGACCCGTTCGAGGATGAATGTTTGTTTAAGAGGGGAAGAATGTAACGACCCGACCGGTCTTTTTGTGTATTAGGACCCCGTTCCCCTAAATGATACTTCCCATAGCGGCTTCGTGTGATTTATGACTTGCGGGGATGGGTGGTTTGTGTCACGACCCAAATTCCTATTCAGGTCGTGATGGCGCCCAACGTCGAAGTCAGGCAAGCCAACACTAGTTTGCTAACGAAATTACTTAAATTAATGAGATGTTCAAATACTTGTCCAGTTTTAGTTTAAGCAGCCCTTAAATGAAAGTGAGGATGTGAGGCAAAGTGATTTAAAGTAACTCAAAAATCGTTTGCCAACATAAAACAGAGTAGCATAATACTAGTGAATCAACTACGTGTGCCAAGACCTAGTGTCACAAGTCCACAGGCGACTAGTGGAATATAAAAATAGACAAAATAAATGTACAACTGTCTGAAAGGGGTACACAAAAATATCTCAAAAGTAATAGAAACTCCACAGTGTTGCTGAGGAATGCCAGGCAGAGCAGCTCACCGTGTAGTCTAGTCCAAGTAACACTCTCAGGAACGCGCTCCGGTATGATAACCAGATGCACCAGTCTCAGGACCTGTACAATTAAGTACAGAAGCGTAGCAAGAGTACATTTAACCAAATATGTACCCAGTTAGAATCCCGTCTAAACTCGAAGAAGTAGTGACGAGAGGTAGACGTGTTACTCACTAGGGTCGTATCGATAATATGATTTAATGAATCTAGACAGGAATAACATTTATGAAAAGCAAGTAGACATGGAGCATCAGTATATAAAGATAACGATCTACCTGCAAGGGACAAGTAACAATATTTAATAAAAATCACAAGTTTCTTTCCCCACAGAACAATTGAATTGGTAAGAATAATAATAAGACTCTCAATCAAGCACATAGCATATAATATGCCGAGGCGTACGGCCGAAGCGACGCAGAAATTTAAATGTGCACTGCCGAGGGTCGAGCGGCACGAACCATAGATGCATCTATTACCCCGCTCGCGAATCGATCATGCGACGCGGTTGACATAAATATAAGGCTACCCCGCTCACGAATTATACATGCGACACGGGTGCTCGTAGACATACACAGAATTATCAGGAAATTCAGGAATTTATCATGGATTATTCTTAAATTCAGGGATTTAAGCACTTAAACTTACACATAGCTTCCGAAATTCTCATGTCAATTTCAAGGATAATAAGCAACCAGGAACACATGTAAAGATACAGGTAAGGCACATAAAGGCATGCTTGTGAAATCCTAAATTCTACCCGACACCACAGAGTAGTAGCTACGCACGGACTCTCGTCACTTCGCGCGTATGTAGCCCCCGGAATTAAGGACAATTCTATTGTTTACATTTACCTATGGGGACAATTCCCTCTTACAAGGTTGGAAAGGAGACTCACCTTGCGTAGAATC